>JXSR01S009984.1:4499-16533 GCA_000969725.1 Ophiothrix spiculata
AAGATGATCTGATTAATGATCTAATCATGGAAATTCCACCATCTAGCATCTGATTGGTTCATGCAAACAATTGCCTATCTATAGAATTGGAAATCGCTTTAGAATTGCAAAATAAAATTCACTCAGAAAAAATCCCTTTCTATGGCAATCAAAGATCTCAATAATTAAGTTTCACTAATTTGGTAATTAATTAATCAACAAAAACAAATAATTCAGGTTCACATAACAGTCACCGACTGTTTTAAAATGATAGCGTGAGATGAAATTATATGGGATAAAATCTAAAAAAATAAAACAATTTTCATTAAAGGAAATGTCGAAATTCTGTTGTATAATAGTGAACAGATAAAAAAAAGCTATTTACGTCAAGTAATCTAAAGTTCGATTTTTCAGGGTTAAAATAGTGCGCTTAGATGGTCGGTGACCCCAATTGTTTTATTGCTGAATTTTGAAGTTTAGACTCTTATCCATTAACTGACAAAAAATAAACAACATCTACAGATAGATTAAGAGATAATAGAATTAATTAGATTACGTAATCAATTAAATATGCAAATCATATTTAAAATTTTTAAACCAAAAATATTACATCATTTACTAAATTAAAGAACAAGTATATGTTAACAAAATTGTTAAGAATAAAATCTATAATCATGATAATAGCTAAAATTATATTTAAAATTTAAATCTAAATGTATAAATGTCGCAATGCATTGTGGGATTTATTGTTCCAGATCTAGTTCAACCGAACCAGATCTGGTTCGTTGCCTGGACTGTAGATGGGGCAGAGGGGGGCAATTGTCTTCCCTGAAAAAAGCCCGGCCCTGCTTCTTGCCCCCCCCCCCCCCCCCCCCCAAAAAAAGAAAATCAAGAAAAGTGCAGGTTATATTACATACTTTACATTCTTTTTATTATAGCATGCCCTCCTTTTCGTAATTGTAACAAACAGGTTTTAAAATTTTGCGCACGAAGCGTGCATGTCAAAAACACCATACTGTTGTTGTTAATCGCTGAAATTGCAAAATTTACTCCCTTTTTAAAAACAAAGAAAAAAAGCGTCATTTTTTATTTTCTACATGAGAAGTTATGGTTAAAAGTTTGGAGTGAACCATTTTGTGTCTACTCATTTGTGGAGTTGCCCCCGGCCCCCACCCCCTTTCGAGAAATCTTTGCCCCGCTTTGTCCCCCTTGATGAAAATGTCTGACTACGCCACGGGATATATGGTCTCAAATTGGGCATCATTTCACTGATGTTTTGCAATATTTTGGTCTCCTTATGGTGTTCTGTAGCACGCGGGTGGTTACCCGAGTACAAATATCAGTTACCCTCCCATCCACGGACAAAACGGATCCATGAATCAATCAATATTTTGATCATTTTCTTGATAAGAAACTGATATTATGAAATAAGCACAAGGATTGTGAACCCGTCAAACCTTCCAGGTCTGTTGGTCTTTCGCCACCTCTTTAATACAACTGACTTTTATACGAACACAATAACCATTTTAAATTATTTATCTTTTATTTTTTTCTTAGTGTGGTCCTCATGGACTTCGTGGAGTAGATGTTCTCATCATGACTGTTACACACAATTTCGATCAAGATCCTGCACTTTATGTCAAACCACGTCAAATGCATGTATTGGTTCCGGCTTTCAATCGCGACGTTGTTCTGGATATACTGGTGGTAAATCCAAATCATATTTTAACTTTCCACAGTATCCCTGATGAATTAAGAATATTCTGTATCCCGACGAAATGAGGAAGTTCTGTATACTTTAAGACAGTTTCACTATAAATGGTCACAAGGCTCCAATCCAACCCTTTATCTTATTCTACTACAACTTTACGATTACCCACATTGGCCAGCACCTTTTCCGGTGTAGCAGGGATGTATGTCCCCCGTTCTTATTGTCCGGGTTGTACAGAAAAGTATAGGCTAACAACTCTCACGCAACATCAGTTTCACGCTTTATTCCGTTATGGTCTATGGAAGGCGGACTACCATTTCAGGGGGACTACGATTACATCGGAACTACCTACTCTTCCCTATTACTAATACTAGTAAAGGGGTTATATGTATTATCGTGTGTATTGCATGTCAATTCAATCAATCAATCAATATACATTGTACTTGTATGACATGCATACCCCATGAAGGAGTCTATTGTTGACAATCAGTATTTTATATTCCACTTGAGCCTGTAAATCAAATGAGACATGTCGCCATTTTTCCGATGACCTTTAGTGACCTTCATCGAAGGTCAAAGGTCAGGTCCTTTAACAAAACCATATCAATATTGGTATCAAATTGTAGGGAATTTGTCAAGGGAGAAGGAAAGTGGCATTAGTTAACTCATTTGATCATTTTGGTCACAAAATTGTGTCAAAATATCACAATATTGCATATTTGGCATAATATGCCAATATATATTCTTTAACTTTATAATGAAACCATAAAATCACTGGTCATTACAAATTTTGTCTCTTATTAACTCTTACTATGTTTTACTCAGTAGCATTGAGCACATTTGTATGTGTCCTATACTCCACTTCTATTATAACCCTTCTCTTACCAAGGGGGGAGGTCTCCTTACGGATGATTTCCTGTCGCATAAAAACGCAAACAAATACGACCTCAGGGATGTGGGTAGTTGTAGTTCATCTTTTGCGGTCCCCTTCAGGGGGGTCAGGGTGTCCCGTCAAAGTTGGAAGGTAAGGGGGTGGATGCCACCTCGGTGTATCTGCATGGTATGGATCTTAAACTTTTAGAACATTTTTTTTTGCCATTTTTGGCGAAAATCGTGATTTTCCGACTCGGAAGTACTTATGACGTCATAATTACGTATTTTGGTATCAATAGAAAGAAGAGACCCTACTCTATACTATGGTATCAAACAACTTAACTTTTGGCGGTTAAATGTCAATTTCAAAAGTGTGGTAACCGCCCCTTTGATAACAAATGTTACAAAAATTACCTTGGTAAGACAAGGGTTAAGATTAGCTCTGGTTCAGAGCTGATAATAGAATTACCATAATTTACTACCTGAGCTGAAAACAGTGATGGCTCTTCTAAATGCTCTTGTCCCCTCCCTATGATTGTTGACCAAAAATCCGGGAGGCATACAACTCTCTCTATATATAATTCTGATGGCAAAGACCACCTTTTTTTGGTGTCGACTGTCAAGTACCAGTTTTTATCATTTTGCATTTGCTAAGGATAAATTCAAATTTAAAGTAGAAATGCTAGATTTCTGGAACCCATATGTCGTCTATCGATTCCACTAGGCATTGTGGTGATGCTCTATTACACTGCGGGTATACCCAAAATGTGAGAAATGAAAATTGAGGTAGATTTTTCAAACGGCTAGTGTAAAATGATGGTAATGGTTTTTGATGTCAAATTTGGGGTCAATATTTAGCTGAGATTCCATATTTTTCATATATGTCAATATCGTTGGACTTTGAGGGCTCTTACTGGGATTTATGGGGGTCAGACTAAGTGTTCACTTATCTTTTGTGAGGTGTTTATTTAAAAATGCCATATGAAAGTATGCACATTGAATATAATACTCAATGTATCGGCTATATGCAAATTTTTTTATTCACGTGGTATAACATATCTGTTGACAACAATGTTTTAAGATTTCTAATACTAATTTTTTTCTTTCTTTTCCGTAACAGACTATTATTGTCTATAGTGATGTTCCTTCGAGCGGTGGAACAATTTTGCTGAGCAAAGTCATCACAGAGCTATCACTAGAGATATGGATATATACCAGATATAGAAAAACAAAAGTTTTCTTGACATTGTGCGTTGCATATGATTATCTTCGAAATGAATAATTCGGTTATGTATATTTAAGTTCATACAACGATCAGTTGTGGGATTATTTTGAACAAACTTTAACAAATCCTCAATATATAGTCATGTACATTGTATAAGCATTTTCAAAAAGTTCACTTGTATGGAATATTTCCTTAAAGGAAATTTATAAAGATGTTTAGTAAAAGCCTACGTGATCGATTTTGCATCCTTTGAGTTGATTTCACTGAAATGAGAGTGGGTATGGGAGGCCGCCGAAGTTGGATTATACCCATACGGGGGGGGGGATAAAGTTTCCATTTTGAAGCTGAAACGTACATGACATACTACATCAAGGCGCAGTATTGTATCTATTAGTAGAATTGCGTCGTTCTTGAAAAAAATGAATGGAGTATTGCCATTGAATGGGAAAATTTTGTCAAAAAGACACAATCCTGCACCTCATTCACGTATTAGGGATTAATGATTTCAAGATCTTTAGAAAAATTCCACTATTAGACTTTAACATAATTTTGATTTTTTTCCCAGAAAGTACTGCATGAGTGTCAGACGTCATAATTACCAAAAGTCTTGGTCAATAATATGCATTTTTTGGTTTGTATCTGTAGTTTATATAAAAGGATGGACCATACACATCAACTGATGGCAAACTATTATTACATCAAGGCTGTAGTTAAAAAGTTTGATGGGGTTGAAACTAACCCCGGTAGATGTGTTAAAATATTGAGCACTGTAAAAAAAATCATGTAAATTTGCAGAAAGCACAAGTGAAATGCTGACTTTTTCTAGATATTAAAGTTTTTTCATGCCAATTGCCTTTATACGGGAAAACGAAGATTTTTCATATATGAAAATTCGGCGGGTATCTATTTGCGCTATTTACAAATATATCCTGTAAATGTTCTGTGTCAGTTATTCTATAAAAGTGAATTGCGGAATGGTATTGTTCTCTAGCTTCCGTGTGTGCATGACCTATGGTATGTTTTCTTCTTGCGAATTCTGAAATTTACAATAGAAAACAATCACCTTTCCCTCCCGTTGATTTCGCATACCAAAACCTAAACATGACGTTAATTTCTTTACAGTTGTGCAGGGAGCACATCCTTATCACTGTGCATGATTCTATATAAGAAGAAGGGGTCGGCAAATTCATATCATCTTTAGGCAAAACATTGTGCACAAGGAATATAAAAAGAATCATAATATATATTTAATAAATAGCATTACAAGAACTGCATAGTTTTATCCACCTTCAGATGCATGTTTTTGAATATATCGATATGTCATTCATCAGAGTGTCAATATTTCATGTTAATATTTTTCTAAAAAGTTGGTAATAGAAAACAAATATTAAAAAGTTGATATTTTGAGTCAAAAACATATTAATTTGGATGCTCCATTTTCCTGTTGGTCAGCAGTTTTCAATGTAAATTTTATTTTGGTTGTAACATACCGTATACCATGTGGCGCCTCATAATAATAGATTTTTGATATGTTGTTGTGTATGTGAATTCGTCTGATATTTTCCTGTAAATATCATTACATTTGCAATTTGTTTCACCTGATATGAAATAAATATGTGGATAAAAAATGTTTAAGAGTTTTTTTAATAAGACAAGTCTATGTTTGACTGTTGGAAATAAAAATTCTTCATTTCATTACATTTTTAACAAATTTAAACAAATTTGTCAATTTCAAGTTTTTAAAATCATGAGGTCACGTCTAACTACGTGCAGCTTATTTTACCAAATTCTATGTGAATTGGCTAGTACAAACTGCAAGATAAGATCTTGAAATTTGAAAATTATATATTTTCTGTTAGACTTTTAAAATCAGTAAATAAATCGAGGGAAAATTCTATACACTTAGACATACGAAAGGGACATGAAGTCGGTCATCACATTTTCCCAATAACACAACAAACATTGTAAACGACAAGTCACACCTTTCGAAGGTCTAGGGCTATAAGGGCAAAAATGACGTCATTTACCATGCAAGTGGAAAGCAGCTTGACTGGTGACTGGTAGCAGATCTCAGTGTGTTAATATTAACTCTACCCTTTCTTATACGCAAAGTATTGATATTGGAATTCTGCAAGGTTCCATCTTAGCTCCGCTTTTGTTCTTTTTATTTATGTTAATTCACTTCCTGATTCTGTGAAATGTAAGTGTATTATGTATACTGATGATACATCTCTTTTAGTGAGTTCATCAGATCCTGTGACTTTACAAACTAAACTTAATGAGAACTTACATTTGGTTGCGAATTGGTTTAAAACTAATCATTTGACATTTGGAACGAGGCAGAATTTAAGTAGGTTTAAGAATATAACAGTTAAATATGGAGATGATATTATAGAAACTGTATTAGATAAATTTAAGTACTTAGGCATCATTTTTACCCTTGTTTATCATGGGATGATCATGTCAATTATCTTTCTTCAAATGTATCTAAACGTATTGTAGAGTTAAGAAATATCTTCCTTGTAACACAGTGCACTTATAATATTAGCAAAAACTAATTTCTTCCCTCATTTTGATTATTGTAATCCTGTATGGTATGGTCTAACTTCAATGCAAAACACCATAACAGCCTTCAAGTTCTGAAAAATAAACCTGCTCGCATTCTTCTCCATGCAGATTTCAGGACATCAATTAATAAAATGATGGAAGAACTAAATTGGAAAAAAAACTTGATGTCAGATGGAAAAATCATGTAATTATTATGACATTCGAGTGTTTACAAGAATTTGCTCCCGGTTATATGTGTTCTTATTTCACTTGTATACGTTCAACTCATGACAAAAATATAAGAAGACAGCTTGGTAACATCCTTATTCCTCCATGGTACAATTCTGCTGGCAAATTGAAATAGTTCCTTCCAATCCTGCTTCTGAATCCACTGACTAAAGACTCGCACACCAGACTCATGAAATGGGCGAGACACTCGAACCTCATGTTCCTTTTTGATAGATGTATTAAGAAAACATGGCTGCCATAAGATACAACCATGGTCACTCTTACCCATTGGTGGCAATGGTATGGTTTCTTAAAATGAGTTTGGTTAGTGAGGATCAGATCAAGAGTTGCATTTTTCCGTGTGGGAAAGTCAATAAGTTGGTAAAAGTCATCATTATTAATTCGATGGATGTTCATTCTATTAGTTTTAGTTTGATCTTTCATTATACAAGTCTTTCAATACAAAAGTACTGGTCAAGAGGTCCAGAAAACATTTATACAATTTATATACATGAATAATAATTATGATATGAAGAATAATGTAGAACATGCACAACAATTTTACATAAATATACAGGAAAAATAATAAATACTAGTAAATGAAATTTACATACATGTATTCAAAGTACTTTTAAAGACATTCAAACTCATGTTTAAAAGGTTTGTGCAAATATCAACAGGAAGACTATTCCATACGGAATCAGGCCCATACTTAAAAGCCCCCTTTCAGCCCTGAATTTATTTTCTAGTTTTAATTTTGAGATTCAACCTGTCTATGTTTAAATGACCATAAATACCATATAATGAGAGCTATGCAACAAAGCTAGTGCTCAAATTATAGAGTAAAGAGTAAGCTTTAAATTGATACCAACTTTTACATGTACTGTGTCCTTCATATGAAAGATACATTAACATAAAGTTTGTGATTTATTAAGTATTTCTTTATTTACTAGTACTCAAGATAAGGTTGATATTTTTTATAAAATGCTTGTGCATGCTATTGATTTGTGCTTTCCTTTGATTAAAACTAAATTGCATTCAACGGATAAGCCATGGTTAACAATTTAACACAGCATATTAAAGGGGTAATTTCCGAACGACAAATCGCCTTTTCGTCATATAACACCAGTCTTTGGCGGAAACTCAGAAATCAAGTTCAACGGGAAATAAGCCTCTTACCATAGTAATCGAATTAGATCTTTACAGAAAACTGATCCCAAAAAATGGCATCAGCAGATTAAGTTTTATACAAATGCTAATAAATCTAAGCTCAGTATTGACATACCAGGGATTGATGACACCGATACCCAAGGCAAATGCTATAAATACCAAGTTTGTTCAAGTGCCTGCAGGGTTAGATAGACCCTTTGAATTATCGCCAACTTCAAACATACTTGCCTGCTGAGATGCCATCTCAGTTATATCCTTGGGATGTCTTTGCTGAGTTTAAGAAATGGAAATCGGTTAAAGCTGCGGGTCCTACCAAATTCCACCTAGGTTAGTGAAAGACTTCGTACCGCTCACTGACATCCTGAACTCCTCTTTTTTCAGAAAGTAAGGTCCCTATACCCGCCTTCCATCGATAAACTTAGGCCAGTTTCACTGACGTCTATTTTCGCAAAAATTGCAGAAGGTTTTATCACCAATTGGATTCTTACTGATGTTGATCAAAAGATTGATAAGAGGCAGTTTGGCAATGTCAAGGGTGTATCCACTTCACATTATTTGGTAAGCCTTGTCAAGGGGAAGAAGGGAGTCACAACACGGGAAGAGTGGTACTCACGGACTTTTCCAAAGCGTTTGATTTTGTCGATCACACCATCTTAATCAACAAAATTATCCGTTTGGGTGTCCGTGAGTCCATCATTCCCTGGATTTTCTAATTTTATATCGATGACTGCAGGGGTCCCCCAAGGTACCAAGATTGGTCCCATTGGATTCAAGATTTTAATCAACGATGCCGCCGATAATGCTTCGTCCGGCAGCGCCTGATCGGTGGCTTGAAATAATGATAATGGGTTTGCAGGAGGTACCAGGTTCGAGCCCAGGTGGAAACCCGTTAATTTTGACTTGCAAATTTCCGAGGAGAAAATTTCTGAACGGAAAAGTGGGGTATGGGGTTAGGGTTAAGAAAACGCCCATCAACTGTTTTTTGTTGTAAGCGCAACAGGAAACCAAATTGCCCGCCAAATTCACCTAAAACCAAATATACTATCAACACTGAAAGGTATTGAACTGTATACTAATAAGTAAGTAAGTGGTCAAGGGAAAGAAAATTCGGGGTCAATCGGTTTTATTTTTGAAGGGCATTAAGACTCCGTCACACAACAGATGTATAGAGCCAAAACGTACAAATAACGTAGACTGTTTCGGTAATAGAGATACATGTATATCGACTACCAAACCAGTGTACGTTATTCGTACGTCATTCGTGATGTGTGACAGAGCCCTAACATTATCTAATAAAAAATGTGCATTTGATGTTCAACCATGCGTGAAGGAACTATAATGAATTGATTTTAAAGCAATGGGCCTATAGCTTTGATAATAAATCCTGTTGAATCCTATACACGGTAAAGAAAAAGTTATTAGGCTTGTTTTTGAGGGTTAAAGAGTGTTGAATCTTATTAAAGCTATATCAACAAAACAACCATTACAGCCATACTGTTAGTTTTGTTTCCCAAACCATATCTAGCGTTTATTTCAATGTTCTTCCTGATGACCCTCCATTTTTTAAAAATGTGCTCTCACCGATTGGCCCATGCGCCCAGTACTCGGATCGCGAGTCTTACATCAGTATCTATTTATATTTAACTGCCACCCCACTCCTCACAGTTTACGCTGGGTTTGTGTTACGTTATATAATCACATACAACAGGTTAATAATTTGTTAAGTAAATAAAGTTCATAATTACTGTCGCTTAGTAAATGACAACAAATCAAGCTGTTTTCCTTGGATAAGTAGTTTAAAAACACATTTTAGGTGATTTTTTCCACTTTTTATAATAGTCATCGTATTAAATACATGTCTGTCTTGCCAAAGACGTTAAAATATTTTTTTCGATCATGCCAACGGACGATGGACGTCATCAACCCTTAAACCTCTTTTTTTTTTAAATAAATACTTAGCTTTGATTCATCCATTTGTAGTATTCTTTTCAATCTGGTTTGTCATTTTAAACTATTTTTCCATACCTTACAAACGTTGTTGTAGTACACATGAATACCAGTTTTCAAATTCAGTCACTTAAACGTAAGAAATGTCTTAAACTGATTCCTTTTTTACAACTCTTCCATGCTTAATATATCTATGCTCATTAATGTTGTTGTATACTCTTTTTTTTAGAAACGATTTTCGCGGTGTTTAATGCTATATTTTAGGCAATGTTTGTGCTGTCGAAGCAACTTCCTGTTTCATTACCGAAATTTACCGACGAGCGGATTTTTCATGTTTTATTTTTTCACGAACAAACTAAAGCATGAAATGCTGAAAAAATGACTTAATATAGTTTGTAGAACTTTAATCTAAACTATTCACCCATAATAAGTTTTAAAAATAATGCCATTTTACAAAGGTTGATTTTTATTTCCCTTCACCTTAGTGGTATAGTTTCGCCATTTTCTATTATTTATATGGTAAATTTAGCCGAATAAATGTCAAAATATAGACTGTGCATCATTTTTTATTCATTTATTCCACGAAGAACATACCATCAAAAAGAATATTTTCAATCCAAGCCCTAAAAATAATGATGCACAGAAGAAATTCTGAGAATTTGGCCTCTGTTTTATGCATGTCGATTCGTTTATTTTCGACTAGATGCCATGTGGTCTTATCGTGAAGATTCGCATAACTTCGAGCTACTTCGGGTCACGAGATCATGACAGACTCCGTGTGCAAAAACTGTAATCATGTAATTATATTAACCAAGGTTGACACCGTTCTTCAACACAGACTTTTAAGTTCAATGATTTTAACATCGTGCTATGTTCTGATAGCCTCAGCTGCAAAGAGTCTAGATGTAAATTGACATTATTGTGCATTTTACGCTTCATGACATATGAATTGTATTACACCGGGAAAGGGGTGCGACAAAGTATTCAGAACTGACAATAATATTAAATCATATGATTCCAGTGCATGATTAGCTCATATTTATGGCCGAGGTGTGATATTACATGTATGATCTGAAACAAAATAAACCATAATGCAACATCATGAAATCAGTATTGGACATGTCTTTGCAGATCTTTTATAATACATCACTGCAAGTTGACAATGCGAGTATCATCACTGTATGCCTAAACCGTTTAAATTGCGAAATCGCCTAATCTTTTAAAATATAATTCTGCCATTGTCAAAAAAGCTGTATTGAAATGGAAATTCTGAACAAGAAGTTCCTGCTCTGACAATATGACAATGTATAGGCCTAAAATATTGATACAATGGTTATAACTGGTGCAGTTGATATTCAGTCCGTACAGTGAAGACTTGAAAGTGCGAGGTCCCCGCAAGGCCCCGGGCATTCCCAAGGCAAGGGTCATTAGTCAATGGAAAAATATTGGGTAAGTTAGCACATCTAGGGAAATAAAGGGTGTGGCATAGAAGTGTATAGAGTTAAAGCAGTATTTTTTCGTGTTGAAATTTTTCA
Source organism: Ophiothrix spiculata (assembly GCA_000969725.1). NCBI lineage: Eukaryota > Metazoa > Echinodermata > Ophiuroidea > Amphilepidida > Ophiotrichidae > Ophiothrix > Ophiothrix spiculata. The sequence continues at coordinate 15,715 of JXSR01S009984.1, forward strand.
CTACCTGTTATTGACTGGTATTAAGTTAATTATATTCCAAATGAGGCTTTAAAATAATGTATGAATCTCAAATGATATTAAAAGTAAACTTTAAAAAACTATTTTCAAATTAAACACTGTTTCTAGTCAAAAGTCAAAAAATATTTCAATATATAACACCAAAACCCCATTGGTTAGCATTGGGACTGGCAACACTGCATAATTCTTGGGTAACCTTTATGATTGTCATTTTTGGGTGCTGCTTGGATCATTAGTTTTTGTGATATGGTCATTGAGTTATAGTTATTTTATCTTATTTTGCTGTTGCTTTGGTGAAAATTGGTTACTTTTGTGTTAAATTTGTTTGATACAGCTGAATTCTATATTTTGGTGTCAAATATGCCCAACCTTTGCATATAACCTTTAACAACTTACTTATTACATGTGATGATGTAGGCCTTACTAAATTTGTTCATTTTATACAAACTACTCAACAGATTTGATGAACTAAATTTTGGAATGGTCTATTATGTATGTGCTTAGGCGGAAATAAGAAAAGATGACATTGAATTCAGTAGAAAGAGGACAAAATACGGGCCAAACTTTTAAATTTCTTCGTACACGAGAATGCTTGGACCTAGCGATCTGGGTTTTTTCCGCCTTGCAGATCGACGGCACGTTTTGATATATCCAACTTTAGAAATTCAAAGGTTTGTCATTGCTCCAATTAGAGCACATTAACAATCAACACCTCATGTTATAATATGTGTACCGTCGCGGCAAAAGGGACCAGTTGTCGGCAACTTCCATTTTGCGCTAGAGGCCGGTAAAGTTGAACTA
>JXSR01S009986.1:0-14011 GCA_000969725.1 Ophiothrix spiculata
CAATATCGATGTTTTTAAAAAATCGATATATCTCGATATATCGAATTATCGACCATGCTTACATAACGGCCATTTGTGCATAAATTGAAAAATACAAATGGTACTTGAAAAAACAGAAATGTTTTATTCCACATTCATGAAAGGAACCTTTTTGAATTAAATTTATGAAAATCGCACTGTAATGACTGTTCGGATCAGAGAAATCAAACGCAGTGTGCAAATTAAGTAGTAATCCGGGCGTCCTGACGACCAAAATGATCCGTGGGTAGTTAAAGGGACAATGGTATGTGCAGGGTGGGAAAAAGTGTGGAAATCAGGAAGCTCCTTCCCAGGAAATTAGAGTATTTGGTGGGAAATTTGACCATTTGGTGGGAAATTTCGATATTTTTAATAGAAAAATATGTGACCAATGTGGCCAGCTTCCCCGGGAAAAAAACATTTTTTCCAGACCTGGGTATGTGTGTCTTTTTTATTTTGGTCGCTCACCTCACAAACACCGTTGAAGCATTGTTTTGAAGCACGATTTATGAGGAGCCACGTAATTAGATAGTGAGCGAAGCAAAAATGATTCGCTCCCAAAATCTCTTTTACCAGTCTTCATTTGCTACGCCTACGGTCACCTACTCCCAGAGCTGTAACCATGGACCATCATTTACTTTTATAATTGGGTATTGTAATTTCTATAGGTCCTAGGTCACAGGAGTAATGTGTAATACTTTAGCCATTTAAGCTTTCTAAGTTTTGACATGAAATATTTGAAAAATTAAAAGCCTAAAATAATTCCACTCAGCATAGGCAACATCTTTCATTAGTGTAGAATCATTACAAACCTAATTTAAGCCAAAAGAAGAAATTTATCATCCAAAATCTGGACATAAACAAATCTGAGGTTGTCAAATTCAGAAACCCAATGTTACAACATACAAGGCAAGTTTAGGCCCAAAAATCACACATTTTGATTCTAAATGTTAACAAACCACCTAGCATAGGATGCACAATACTCTCAAGGAGCTTACTAATTAAAAAAATTGTGAACAGCTTCAATATTTTGGTTGAATTTGAGGTGTGAACTTAGTCCTCAGATGGTCTGTACAGACATGCTTAAATGGCAGTTTTACTACATAGCATTTCCCATGACTTGACACTAAGTCAAGTCATGGTGCCAGGACTAACGGTCACCCAAGTGAATTTACGCAAATGTCCCGTCTGTTACAATCATAAATGTTGTATAACGAGACTAATTTGTTACGTCGTTGGATGGAAATGAAATTGACAAGCAAATTTAGTCCCGTTGATTAACACGGGGAGAGAAAAGATCCTCATTTTCCAAAAAATGCAGAAAGTTTTAGCGGAATTTAAATTATTGATGTGAAGATTAAGGAAACAAAGATTAGGTGCAGACCAATTTGGGAGTGAGTATCAATATTTTAAAGGGAAAATGTTGGCGCTCCTCGGTTTTGTATAGCTCAATGTCTAAACTTAGTATAGGGAGAATTTGTAAAATGATAAAAGCACTTGCCCGATAAAAGATAATTTCAGCTACCCGGTCTTACTAAGTTTGCCTGCAAACTAATCTGTGGGACGCTTAGGTTCACTTTCCATGAACTTGAGCTTGATTTTGAGTACCTTTTCTACCTATTTCCAAGGTTGAATTCGTTGGAAATTTTGCTTGTTTTCAATCGAAAATCGGATGAATTTTGATCTGTAAACTGGTATCTCAAGGCCATTCCCAATAGCAAGTCATCAATTACCACTCAGAGAATTCTGTACAGCCTAAGTGCAATGACTCAAGCCCTGAAATAAACATTGTTGTTCAGTGATACTGACCCAGTATTTATAGTAAATATATATTTCTGTGGTGTTAAAATTGTCAAATTTTGTTTTTAGTAAATTTGGACTTAAATATCATCACAACTTCATTTCAAAAATTGAAAAAATCAATATTTTCGCAACAAATGATAAAAAGTAAATTATCATAAGTTAATTTGCATATTTTATGTGATAAGATTTATGTAAATTTGGCATAAATGGCAAATAAGAAAGTTTAAAAAAATACCAGATGCTCTGAATGTGTAGGCCTATATCTTGATATATTTCTGTGATTTTTTAAATTAATGTTTGATTTGACTTGGGGAGTTAATGTAAAGGTATGATCAAATATTGTAATAAGCTTATTTGCATTGGGTATGACATTTTTTTATTACTTTCGCCCATTTGTGTTGGCTTTATTGGGTAAAAAAAAATCACTTGATAATATATTTATGATTTTTCTTATTTTGGCGGTAAATTACCGATTACAAAAAATGTTTGCGGATTACCAGAGGATTACCAGATATTTTTCTTTAATTTTCACACTGCAAACGGTCATGACGGTATGTTTCGTTTGTTTACATTGGTTACCATTTGTAAATACATCTTCAAACATCATTTTTGTGTGACTTATAACTTCGGGAAGTGTTTATAATAGGTAAATTTAGTATAAATATCCTTTGTCATGTTTGTGGAGTGCAAAAATGACTGTTGCAGTTCGTAATTTGATAAATATGATCATTTTTTTGGGAAATTGGGTATGTGCACTTATGCTACAGATTTGATTGCAGAGCTTGCTTCTGGCAGTGGTACCAATGCCACTGCCAGAAATTTCGGGTAACTTTACACCTACGGCTACGCTGATCGAATCTAGACAGATCGAATCTGCCCTCTCCTAATTGGCTAATATTGTAATAACGTTGAGTAAGGTGAAGGTTACGTTCGATGCACCTAGATCGAATCAGCGCTTGTTCCCTAAACTAAGTTATTTTAATAACTTAGTTTAGGGAACAAGCGCTGATAGTTAACCCACAACTTCACAAGCGCTGACGAATAGCCCATGCCTTCGTCTTCAGGGTCTCGCAGTAAATCTTATATTAATTTTAATATCCTATGCGGAGTGTTACAGTGCATATTTGATGAAAATTACCATTTCTTGGGGCATTGGTTTTGTATCACAGACAAATTATAAATTTCTATGAAACAACCAAGTGAATATCTTCTTTTTAGGTGCATGTAAATTCACCAAAACTATGCCAGTGTATTCTCATTAGTCATGTTAGTGTTTACTTACCCAAAATTTCTGGCAGTGGTATTGGTACCACTGCCAGAAGGGAGCTCTGCAATCAAACCTATCACATAAGTGCACATACCCAATATCCCAAAAAATTATCATTATCAAATACGATTGCAACCCTCCCCAAACATGACAAAGGATATTTATACTAAATTTACCGAATATAAACACTTCCCGAAGTTGTTGGTCACACAAAAATGATGTTTGAAGATATGTTTACATATATGGTAACCAAAGTAAACAAACGAAACATACCGCTTGATTTCCCTGATCCGAACAGTGCGATTTTCATAAATTTAATTCAAAAAGGTTTCTTTCATGAATATGGAAAAAGCAATTTCTGCAGATTTTTCAAGTACAATTAGTATTTTTCATTTTATGCACAAATACCCGTTATGTGATAGGCTGTAATATACAGTTTGCCTCAAGTTTTTTGGCTTGTGTTTCTCGAGCAAGTGTTTACCAATATAAACTGGTCCTAAACCAGCTTCAATTTATTTGAAGTGCATTATTTTGATAGAAATTTGTTAAAATCCAAAAAAAACCTACCACGACCACTACAAAATAGTATAACTCCACTAATCTTTAAGCTATCTAGCTAATTTAAACACCATTAAATTTCTCATGAAATTCTCTTTACGGTGATGATATATAATATTATGTTGGGGTTCCTTGAAAAAAGTCCAAAACCTGCCGACCTCCCCCTAACAGTGCTGGTCTTTCTAACCATGACTAGACCCATGACAATTGTCTTAAATTCTCTCTTTCAGGTGAACGTGTGTTGTGTTTCCATGGGCCATTGCTGTACGAAGCAAAGGTAGGATTGAACTTTAATATAGCCTATATAATAGGAACATTCACAAAATTTTCAACTTTATTTGTTATGTAAAATTTTAATTTGTCTCGAAAGGTATTAGAATTAAAATCAACTTCAAAATGAGGGGTCACCCACCTCATATGAGTAACAAATGGCAAAGTCATGGATGAAACAAATACACTGAAATTCAACCAAATGATGCCAAAAAATTGGCCCCTCTGTAATTGGTTCCTCTGTGGAAAATTTGAACACAATTTTCCATGGTTTGACTTATTTTTATCCCCCTGCCTTGAAAAGTAGTTCAGGATTATGTCATAGTAGTGGATGTCTGTGTCGTTTTCGTCGTCGGCGTTTGCCTCTAACTTCTGCATACTTTGATGGATTTTGACCAGACTTGGGTCGTGGGTGCAGCATGGGAACCCGCATTTGTTGGCGAGGTCTGGGATTATTTAGTTTTGGAATTATGTGTCGTTGAAATCTTGATAACTTCATTCTGGGACACACTGTATACTTGTTGGCACATCACATAATATATGTGGACCGCCGCGGCAAAAGGGTGCAGTTGTCTGCTCGTTCATGTTGCTCCTTGTAGCATATCTGATGTATGCTATTTGTATGCATCAGATATGCTACAATGAGCAACATGTAGGAGCCGACAAGTGCACCCTTTTGCCGTGGCGGGACACATATGGTAATGATTTGAACAACGATTGAGTAGAGCTTTCAATGTTTAATTTTTAAAATCTTTTCTATTTGCAGTGTGTTCAGCATGTGGTTAAAGACAAGACTATCAAATACTTAATTCACTATAATGGCTGGAAGAAAAGGTAAGTATTGATTGATTGATTGATTTGGTTGATTGATTGATTGATTGATTGATTTTTGACCCAAGTGACCAGTATGTAGAAATTTTCGGAAGGGGGGAGTGACTCACCAATAAAGATACTGAGATCACGTGGTTTCAATACTTACAAATACTGTAAAGGTAGGCATTCTGATCTGGTGGCAAATTTAACCTATACTTTTTCCATATTTGAATGAAGTGACCCATAGAAAACATTTTTACGATTCGGAAAAATGCAGACTAATTTACTTCCCTGTATGGTCATATTGCTTTTATGTGTGTTAATTGGCTGCTTACTGCATACTTCAAGATTTATAGAGTACATGAGTGGTGCTCTGGCAAAATGAGTGGAATGTTGCGATTTTCAAAATTAACTTAATGGCATATTTTAATTCTCTATAATCTCAGCTTTCGAATGATATATAATATGTCATACTTTCTTTCTACAATTTCCATTTAGAGATCGAAATACAAGGCAGTTCACTCAAAATCTGGCAGTACAAAATTGTCGCAAATCGATTTTAAAGTTAATGATTACTATAGTGTATAATAGCCAAACGTGATCAATTACCCGTAAAAAATTGCACTTCCCGGCATAATTGACCTTCAAAACGTGAGGCACAGGTTAACTCTTAAACATTAATGTGTTTTATGTCAAAAGCCAAAATTTGATCTTTTCATCATATTTTTACTTTAGCAGCCATTTATTCAAAATCTTCAATCGCGACTTTACGCTCATTTTGCCAGAGCACCACTCATATTAGCAGTCAAGTTTAATGAGTACGGTGATCTCTAACAGTAGTGACCTCTAATTTTCTTGCAAAACTTTGGGAGCTAATCCTGTCTGCAATGCTTTAAAGGTAGCTAATCAAGGTTCGTTATGCTGTGAGCCTACATAGGCCACAGTGATTAACAGGCATTTTTATACCAGGTAGTGCGATAGCACAAAATCGAGGAGGCATGTTTTGCACTTTAAAAATCACCTCCTTTTATCCCTCCACATCTGGATTGTTGGGTTTTATTCAAGAGTTTGGTGTAATCAATCAATCGATCAATCAATGATACACAGTACTGGCATGAAATGCATACCCTATGAAGGAGTCTATTCATACAGGGGACTTCCGAACCACGGAGCAAGTAGATTAAAGTACCTTGCCCAAGGAAACAAGGAGATGAAAACCGCCCAGCTCGGGGCTCGAACCACAACCTCTATATTACAAGACCAGTGCTCTAACCGCTCCTTGAAAAATGAAATTCATTGCTCATTTAGCTTGAACCAGGGGTGTGAGAGTTCAGCTTTTTAGCTGATTTCAGCTATCTTTATGCCTTCAAAAGAGTCATAATTTCAGCTTTTTCTTTCATTTTCAGCCTGTTTTGAGCATTTTGTCACTATTTTCAGCTATTTTTATGCCTTCAAAAGAGTCATAATATAATAATATAATAATATCGGCTTTTCTATAGCGATTTTCCATTTGGATCATAGATCCTTTTGATCAAACCGCTTATGATTCGCTGCAGGTAAATCGTCACAATCAATTCACTTCATTTAGTGAGTGCTTCCGAATTCAGAGCACATCCTATCGGTACTGAGATTGTAATATTTACCCTTTTTGCAGCTTCCCATAACCTGGGTGGGGCAGACAATGATGGAATTATTATCAGTTGACAGTTTTAGATGCAGGAGGAAGACCGGAGTGCCCGGAGAAAAACCTGCGGAAGCGAGTATGGACTGAAAACCAAATGCACATACAGCGCCGGGACCTGGAATCGAACCCGAGACTCATTGGTGCAAAGCGAGGGAAAAACCGCTACACTAACCCGCTTCCCCTGAAAAGGGAATCACCTGGCTCTCACACCCCTGAGCTTCGCTTGGTATTTCCAATTCATAGGAATGGTTGATTTCATAAACCTTGTACAAATACATCACAAGTACATATCTCATTAAAATGTACCATATCAATTATTCATTAAGCTAATTATCACCGTGTAACCGTGTATGGAATATTTTCAGGTTTTTAAGTTTTCAGATAAATACGCAAAATGTATTAAAACTCTGTTTTTTTATGTGCAGATGAAATGTAGTAATACACAACACACTATATTTTTAAAATGCATTGAATGCAATTCAGGTTTATAGTGAAGAAAACCTTTTCACTTTTACACGTTTCGTGCGCCTAGGTTAAAGTTCAAACGCAACTCACATGATACTTGTGAGCTTGCGTGATTTGACAATTCTGTTGCTGTGTGAATTGATGATCGATTTGGTTGGTTTTTGTTCACGCAAGGTGCGATTTCATCATTTGGTCCCGCCCAGAATGAAAAGGTTTGTTTCAGATTACTTTAGTTCTGTAGATATATAAAATATAGACTCAGTCAAAAAAAGGGATGCAAGTCGGGTAAACGGCTTACGAGGTACAATGTATAGGCAGGAGCAGACATCCGGGCGTTTTGTTTACATCCGGGACGTTTGCCCAACTTAGCGCGGTGAAAACATTTGCCGACTTCCCATTCAACTCAATAGAGAAAATGCCGGCTCACAGAAACTTTGATTGATTTTAGCAAATTTTCAAAATATTTTGATCTCAAAATCATATGAGATGTGTGGTATTCAAACCATAACAAAATAACAAACAGCTGATCATTTCACATATTTCCTTCTTGCTAAAAAAGAAAGAAAATGAAGGGATGTCTGGCTGACGTATTGATTGTTTTCACCGCGCACGAAGTCCAGCGCGAGTTATTTTTAGATCATTGTGCTGCGTATGACGTAGGTCCGCTTGGCCTTATGGCTGAATGAAAGTTATGTGCAGAAAAACCAAGTGCTGACAGTGTGCTTGACTAACTGTTTCTCTTTTCTTTCTTTAATGTAGCTGGGATGAATGGGTTCCTGAAAGTAGAGTGTTAAAATTCAATGAATCCAACATACAGAAACAGAAAGAACTTATGACAGCACAGAGAGCGTAAGTATCGTTATAATCTCCAATTTCATTCATGCATTATATTTGTGTAAGGAAATGTGCACAAAAATGCAAAAAAGTTGACATGAGCTGCATTCATAGCTTTTGACCCCGAACACATTGTTGCTTTTAATACACACACAGCCAGTTTTCATTATTATCTTCTTTTATAAGATTAATATCTAAAATCTGACCGTTGAATAAAAGAAATTCACCGGGTCAAATAAAAAGTTACAGCTTTTAATCAAAAATTGGTAGATGTGGCTTCATTCAGATGCATTTAGTGTTTTGCATTTATCTCCATAATTTCTTGCGACCCAAAACACATCTTTGCTTTGCGTGTACACGAAATAAGTCTTCATTATTATCTTCCTAGATATAAATATGCTGTTGCATGAAGCTACATCTAACAATACTGTCTGCTGGATCAAGCCTGGCTGCTCGAGCCAGTAGCCTGCTGGATTCAGCCGTTTTCCCGGACTGACAGTCGAACTGTTTTTTTACTCCTCTGTTTACACTTTTCAATCACTTTCAATTGTAATTTTACAGGAGACAGAAGAAAGTAGGCAAAGCACTTCCAACTAAAGGTTTACTCTCAAAAGGTCCAGTAAAGAGGCCTGTACAATCAGATAAAGAAGAGAAGTCCAAAGAGAGGGAGCGGTCCTCAACGCCTACCATAGACAAGCAACCTGCTAAGAAGGCTAAAGCTGCTGCAGTTGCTGCTGCCGCTGCTGTTGCAGCAGAAGGACGTAAGTTGATGATGAAAAGGAGCTATATTCATAAAAATCCTTATGAATTAATTGCCTTTATATGTACACCGGACAAAGCTGAAATGTTATCTACAGATAATTTTAATACACTTAGTATGTTCAGTAATTACAGTTAACTGCTAAATATTGTAAAAAAATGTATTAAAAACCTTCCAGAGATATCAAATTCTATAATTTCATATACAGTATTTTGTCACGTGAGTGCAAAAAAGCTGTTTCTGCAATAACTACCATTTTTCATAAATTTGCATTGTACGTATGAATTCCAATCTTGGGTCAGTGTCTCTCGAAATGGTATCTGTATCTGTATCTCCAGCGCCAACTTTGACAAGGCGAGCAAATACCATTTATACATACACAGATTTAACGTCCGTTTAACCAGATTCGAGGCCCGAAATTCTGATAGACAATAGACGACAGAATTTTACTGTTGGGCTTTTTGGTAGCTCAAGCGGCAGGGCTGGGATTCGAACCCACGATCCATGGATTGTGAGACCGACGCTCTAACCGCTAGGCCACGTTCTTCATGTCACCTGAAAAAAAAACATTTCAAAAGCCATTGACATGTGGGAGAGACATTTTAAAGGTTTTTTTGCATTCTAAAGATTAGCAGTGTTAAATAAATGCAACATATGGCAGCCATTGCAGACCCAACTTTCTCACAGTCACAGATGATTTGTCCTCCATGACATTTTATTAACTCCAGGGTTAGTACGGGTCCTTGAAAGTCCTTGAATTTTATTTTGCAAATTCAAGGCCTGAAAGTCCTTGAAAAAACTGACTTTATCAAAAAAAGTCCTTGAAAGTCCTGGAATTTTTGAATGTCATAAATGTTAAAAATTAATATGTCAAAAGAATTTACCAATACCATGCAATTATTTTGATCCAAAAACAAATTTATTTTATTTGTTGACACAAATTCCGCTGGCCGCCACTGATAAGGGGAAAAGTCCTTGAATTCTTCTTGGAAAAGTCCTTGAATTTTGTAAGTGAAAAAGTGTACTAACCCTGATTATTCCTTGCTGTTTCATCTGTTATTAGCATCCACACCAGACACGTCATCACAGAGTTCAGAGCCACAAAGAAAGAAGAGAGCAAGAGCGGACCCTACAGTTGAATCAGTAAGTCCAATCATAACATCCCAGATGTAATAATGCTATCAGGGAAAACCCAATGTAGGTATCAGGACCTTACCATTAATTCCTTGCATCCAATGGGATTTTTGCAGTGGTTGATTTAAGACCTTCCCACAATATACAAAGTAAAAGCTCAGTGAGCATGAATGAACTAATGGAATGTTCAGCAGTGTCAAATTACTACTGCTGTGTAAATTACTACTGCTGTGTATTTGTATGGGAAAGATGTTAAATGTCACAATTAATCAAACTGTATTATTGGTGTCAAATCTTTAAGCGACCAAAAATGTGTTTATATATACAAAGAGTGTGACCTTTATCAAGGTAATTTTACTTCTCTGGTCGCTTCAATAATAAATGTACTGTGCCAGATTTAAAACATGCATTTTACTGTATATGTTCAATGGGAAATGGATCCAACTGTGGGTTGTTTTGAGCTTCTGATTTCAAATTTTGAATGGAATTATGGGAAGTACTTAAAACACCCTCTGGAATTTTTGTAAGGTTGTAATGAAAAGCATAATGATGAAACATAGAACTATTAGCAGACCTCATCCCAATTTTACATTTTAGGTATGTTATGACTTTTATGACAATCTGTGCAAAAAATCCCATCGGAAGCAAGACATGATGGGAAGGTCCTGATATCTTTAGGACAATCTGACGTGTGTTGCAACCTACATATTATTTATTTTGAGGATACGGCTTGGTGGATATCTGCACCTGGGGGGAAGCAGTCAAGTATAATGTTGTAAGCATGTATGACAACAATTTTTCATAACACCCCTTGAAAGTTGATTTCTTTTAAAGTCACGATACACCCTAACTTTGACTTCCCTAATTCACACCCTAAAGGGGGATTTTACAAATACCGTTTTCACACCAAAAACGTACTACTACTACTACTACTACTACTACCTACACCAAGGTTTGAAAAGTACCCTATTTCTTGAAAGTCGCTGATGTTTGATACCTTAAATGGTGACACCAGGTCAAGAAAAAAATAAACCTTTCTGGGAATTTTATAGTGCTGATGTGAATTTTCTGTGGCTCATAAATTTGTATTTGGGCATTTTCACGGTAACGGAAGGACAATCACAGAATTTTTCTGTATTTCAAACACATACATTGCCAAAATTGAATTTGATAAAATAAAATTTATTAGTTGAGTATCACTGAAAACATTCATATTCAACAGGATTTTTTTCATAAAAATTTCTCTGTCGCAAAATATACATAGTAATGAGGTCGGTCACGGAAGGACATCAAAACGGACATGGTTTTTCACCTCGAGAACATTTTTGAAAATTGTTGTGAAATTTATGAAAAAATTTCATTTCAAAGTTACTGAGTGCATTGCTTGGTGTTTCTGCAATAGTTTGCCATATTCCACTTCAAAATATTCCCTACGGTTATATTTTAACAATGCAAAATGCGAAGGGATCATGGTCACGGAAGGACGGTCACGGAAGGACAATTTGTCCGCTGATTTTTGGGTGCTCTGAACCGTAAAGCCTGGTCAGGAGTAGCAAAAAATACAACCTCATGTGTAAATTTGATCCTTATCTAAGCCATTTAGAGCAATAACACCCAAGTAAACAACCAAGAATGGGTTGAAAAAAATAAATAAAAATCACTACTTTTCATTATGAAAATCAAGAAATTTGACCAAAAATTTGGTTTTTTAAAGACATTTCATAGAAAATTTTGTTCAGTCTTTTCAAAGTTAGGTTTATTTTAAAGAGCTTCAAAATAGCTTTCTTTTGATACCAAATATATGGTGGTAGCATTTTGCATTGAAAAGTTACATCCTTTTTTCAATATTTTTCTCATGTCCACTTTTTCGTGAAAATGGCCATTTCATCATTCAATATTGCCAGAAAAATCATCTGTTGTCAGAAATTTGTGTTATTATTTGAATTTATATTATTATTTTTAAGCTAACCAGATTTTTTTCTGGGACTTCAACCTTTTTTCTGGGAACGGCACGGCCGCGTTACCGCGAATTTCAAAGCCCTGGGTCACGCCCTATTCAACTGTCAATCCTCAAAAACAACCTAATTCACCTTTTTTGTCTCGCCTGAAAATTTTCAGACGAGTCATAGCGTTCCTATTTTCCGTCCGCCGTCCGGAGCATATCTCGGAAACCACATGCCCTACGTTAATGATATTTGGTGACTGGTTAGACCCGGAGCGGAACTGGATCCAGCAACAATTTCGGCGCAAAATATGCTAATTAAGTACTTAATTTGCATAATTTATGCATAAAATGGTTTTAATGGCATATTTTACAAACCGTGCACCCTACATTCATGAAATTTTGTGGGTAGGTGAGGATAGAGCTGCGCTTGTGCCAGCTGCAATTTGAGTGCAAAATATGCTAATTAAGTACTTAATTTGCATAATTTATGCATAAAATGTTGCTTATTTTTCAACTTTGTCCGATTTCAAAGATTAAGGTGTCAAATTGTTCGTCTTGGACCAGCGATCAAAAGCGCCAATGGTGACCCGTTGTATGACCTTTCCCTTGGGATCCACCCCACAACTGAATGATTAAGTAGGCGGTCGATACGCAGGCGAGACTACTGGTTCGCGAACCATCTTTTCTTTATCATACCTGCGTACAACATTATATTTGACCCTTCCCCCACCCAGGATATCCACCGAGGCCTGTTTCCACCAGGTCACATCCCATTGTTGGATACAGATCGCCATTTGAGTGCAAGAAAGTCTTATCTGCAATAGCTGCCATTTGTCATAAATTTGGATTTCACACTGTAAAATCTCCAGTCTTGGGTCACTGACATAAGACAGCAAAATTTTGAGAGATTTTTCATTCTTGTGATAAGTTGTAAAATAAATATAAGTTAAGGCAGCCATTGCAGATACGACTTTCTTGCACTCAAATGACAAAATGACAATAAACAACATGTAGGTTGCAATCAAATTTGATTCCTGCTCAGTGCTGTATTTATCTTGCAGTTCAGTCATGTTGCACGACTAAGTCGCCAATAGTCAAAGTTGCAAAGTTAACAATAGTCGTGGCTATCAACTATCTATGCTCACTAGTTGATTAATTCAATTCTGCTATAAGCCACACAAGTTTTCCTACGAAACTAGAAATAGCATGTACTTGGTTTTGACATTTGAGGTTACATGCACAGATGAGAATTTCCTTCCAAAGTAGGTAAAAAAACAATTTCTACATGTACTCAATGATGCACTGACAAAATTTCACTTAAAACAGCAAATTTTACTTGAGCATATAACTCCCTTAACATCATGCGCTTAATTGCATTCATAACATGCACCCATGATCATTAAAGAATATGCTAAAGGTCAGATTCCTCTTATCCGTTTGCGGTGCGGTTGCAGTGCATTTTGCACTGTAAGGGTACTGGTAGTGGTACATTGTATAATGTAAAGCACACGATTGAATGGTATCAGGACCTGATTATACCACTACCAGTACCCTTACAGTGCAAAACGCACCACAAACGGATAAAAGGAATCTGAACTTTATTGGTAGTTTTCTTCTCTATCCATCTTAAAAATGAGTTCTTATCTCGCAGATATAGCTATTTGGGAGAAAACAGATCTAATAAATTCATGATTGGAATTTTGTTTAGTGCTGATCAAACTTCAACCATTATAGTTGCCAGGATAGTCAAAGTCATGACTATTTAAAGCTGATTTGTTAACTACTTACAGGTGGTAGTAGTGCAATATGACTTGTATATCTTTAAGGGCCCTGTCAACCTTTTTTTCCAGAAATGGTTTTTGCTCAGTAACTCGGCAACGGATAATTAAATTCAAATAAAAAAACTGAATTTTGTTTTGGTAAAATTTTGAACCAGTTTACTTTTTAGAATCTAGAAAGCAATATGTAGGAACGCATTTCTCAAATTTTTGATTTTTATCTTATTTTTTGATATATTGCCAAGAAAAGTTCAAAAAGTGTGTGATGTTTTGCTAAAAATGGTGGCAGGAGTGGGATTTTTGACATTTTTGGACCAATTTTTGACAATATCTCAAAAACTAAGAAAAAAATCACATAATTGAGAAACGCATTCCTAGATATTGCTTTCTAGGTTCTAAAAAGTAAAAAAAATTTACCAAAAATTAGATATCTTACCCGTAAATTTTGGGCCCAAAACATGTTTTTGTCTCGCCTGAAAATTTTTCAGAAGAGATATACCATTCCTTAAAACTGTCCACCGTTCGCCGTCCACATTTCTTGTCCGGAGCAAATCTCGGAAACCGTATGCCCTATGTTCATAATATTTGGTGAGTGGGTAGGGTTGGAGCTGAACTGGCGCTGCGTACAATTTGAACGCAAACTATGCATATAAAGTACCTAATTTGCATAATTTATGCGTGA
>JXSR01S009986.1:15021-33774 GCA_000969725.1 Ophiothrix spiculata
TGTCAAATGCCCCTTTAATGGTGAAATTGATTGTCTTTTTTTTTTTTTAATTTTTTTTTCCTCTTAAAAGGACACCTAAAAAACTTAACAAAATAGTTTCTATAAATATTTTTATCGTTTTGTGCTTTAATTATTCAAGATATATGCTTGTTACATGCAAATATATATCATTCTGTGAATATTGTTTTAAATTCAACCCAAATATCATGATATTCTTACCAAATGCACCCTTGAGTTAGGCAAAAGTTCACCAAAATAATAAATAAAAAAGCGACCCTAAATTTTTTAAATTTTTGGTCGGTCGCAAAGGGCAAGTCAACCATTTTTTTAGGCTTTAAAAGAATGCCATAGAAATTCAAGGGACATGAGCCAAGTTTTAACATGTGATTGTTAAAATCACCTAACTTTACATTTTTAGGTAGAACAATTTTCTGGGTTAATTGGGGTGTACTTTTCACTTTTTGAATATCTCAAATATAATGAAAATGATGCATTTTAAAGTTAGACCATCCTTTATTAGGCATATTTCGGGTTGCAGGCTTATAATTTTCTTGAACAACATATCTTTGAGATTTAAAAGACAACTGTTTCATGAAAGAACAATCAAATTTTAAAGATAGGATCATTGTAACTTACACAAACATCATTTTTTCTAAATTGTAAAATTTATCAATTTTATAGACTGAAAATCGACAAGTATGACAAAACAAATAGGATTCAGTATTTGCTTTATCCAATTTTCAAATTCCCTTGTTTAAGTTAGGTGCATTTGCCATAATTGGACAACTTGGCTTATGGAAAATACATTTTGTGACCTAGAGAAAGTGTGTGTACAAACTGTCCCTGCTTTTGTGTCATGCATGAAAGGGGTGGTTCTAATGCTGCTTTCATACTCGTGAAGTTTTGTAGCTTTGTCGCTGCTTGACGTACAATTTTTTTCAGAAAATTGCCGCTTCTGGTTGTCGTAGCGGCAAAACTGCATGTCGTTGAGATTTATCAAATCGGCAAAATTTTGTCGCATGGCAAGATTTTTCAAGTTGAAATGATTTCAACTTTCAAAGCCACATGAAGCAACAAAGCGGCACAACTGCAAAGCTACAAAAGTGTGAATTGAAGCAAACGAAAAGAGCTACAACGCGACAAAGCTACAAAGCTACAAAAGTATGAAATCAGCAAAAGTTATAGGGGTTCTCAAACATCGGGCATTAATTGAAATCAGGTCAATTTGTTCCCATATAACAACAATATTTTGAAGATATGACTTTTAATAAATCAAGTTGTTGATGGCTATTTCTTTTTCAGTAAAATCATACATAACAAATTTTACATTTATTGTGACTCTATATAATATTTAGCAAAGTGATAGTGAAAAGAGTGAAAAGAATGAAAAAAGAAGAAAAACCGAAGTGGGGTCACAAGGAAACCGTTCTTCAAGAAACCTGGTCCCGTCTCAAAAAAGCAGTTTGAGAACCCCTTCCTCCAGAGCTGGAACGCCTGAGCCCACGGCCACTTCACAGAGCGCTGACTCACAGAGGAAAAAACGAGGCCGAGCTGAATATGTAGTGATAGAGCCAGTAAGTGTCAGTTAAGTTACAGTGTTATGTTACAAAATTTCCAATTTACCCAAGCGATTTTGGGGAGCTGTTATTGTTATAAGCAAGGTGTTAAA
This sequence comes from Ophiothrix spiculata, assembly GCA_000969725.1. Classification (NCBI taxonomy): domain Eukaryota; kingdom Metazoa; phylum Echinodermata; class Ophiuroidea; order Amphilepidida; family Ophiotrichidae; genus Ophiothrix; species Ophiothrix spiculata. The sequence continues at coordinate 16,691 of JXSR01S009986.1, forward strand.
TAACCTTATAATACTTTTGTTATAAGGGGTTGGCAATTTATCAGGCCTTATTGGCCTTCTAGCCCTCTCCTCCATATGGTTTTTATTTTGTTTGCTGTTTTGATGTATTGTTTTTATATGGAAATAAAGAATCTTGAATCTTGAAAAAATAAAAATAAAAATAAGTTTTTGGCCTAAGTTAGAAGGAGATGAGCTATGCAGTTATTATTTAGATGTCATTTAATTTAACGTTATTGGTGAGAATATGTTAAGGGAGGTCAGAGCCTCACAATCCCTAAAAATTATTTTCATCATAACTTGAAAACTAATAAAGTAAACTACATAAATGTATACATTTCTAGAAAGGAAATTTTACAAGGAATCCATTTATAGCATCAAATTCAAATTTTGTTAAGAGTTATTTTGCCAAAACGAATTTTGAACAGGCCTAGAAAAAGTACTATTTGGCAAAAATCTTCCAAAATAGGTAAAAATCATCAGAAATCGATAGTTCTAGGGAATATTTTCTCAAATTTTTGATTAACTTCTTAGTTTTCACAAAAATGCCCAAAAAGTATCAAAAAATCATGATTTTTTTTTTGAAAACAATGAATTTTTGGCCTTTTGCATTTTCCCAATATAAACACATCCCAAATGGCATCAATTTGTACTGCAGGAAAACCCAGAATTTGAGCCAATAGAACATGGAAAATTTGCCAGCTTAGTGCAAGGCTTTTGTTTATGTGATCCAATGTGGTCATAAAAATACCTCTCTCTTATAGGAGGAAGGATCTTGATCTTAAATCAGGTGGTTCTCTCCCTAAATCTGGATGAATTTAAATTTGGTTCCCTTTAGAAGAATTGAAGTTCATGGAAGGAAACTTAGGAACGCCTATGATATCATCCAACTCAAGCTTAGCGCTAGGCTGCATTATGCGTCCCGGACTCACCAAATTGCATCCTGGACTCACCAATTTCAGAGTTTGCTGTATTTTTACATGCTTTAAAGTCTCCAGGGACTCAAAGATTTTGGGCCTGGCGCTACCCTTGACCCAACTGCCTGAGCCTTTCTAGGAGTTCTATCCCTCCTTAATCAATTTCTTGAATAGCTCCTAATCACAACATTGTCATTCCCCTTTTTTCCTTGCTTCTCAGCAAGAAGTTTGGAAAAAATGAATTCCTGCAAATGTACTTTAGGTCCCATCCAGAATTTTAGGCTTAGGGTTTAGGGTTAGTGTTAGGTTTAATTTAGGGTTAGGGTTAGGGTTACTTTTAGGGTTAGGGTTTAGGGTTAGGGTATAGTTTTTGATGGGACCTAAAGTATACTTTTTCCCTCATTTTTAATCATTTTCGAGTGATTTCCTGCAAAACAAATAGATGACAATTCTCATGCCTGCTTTTTCTTTCTTGCTGTAGATTAAGATAGAGATACCTTGTTGCTTTGAATGTTGTCTTAATGTAGAATGTGGGAAAAGCTTGTTTTTGCCATTGTTGTAGAAGTAGCTGCTTTGGTGATGACTTGGAACAAAGATTAGTTTTTTCTCAAAGCTGATTGAATTGCTCATGCTAGAGCTAACTGGATGTAGCACTAAAGTTGCGTGAAGAAAACCTTTTCATTTTTACACTTCTGGTGCGCGGAGGTTAAAGTTCAAAACGCAACTTATGTGACACTCGTGAGCTCGCATGATTTGTCTGTTCTGTTGCTGTATGACTTGATGATCGATTTGATTGGTTGGTTGTTCACGCACAGTGCGATTTGGTCCCGCCCAGAATGAAAAGGGTTTTTTCAGCTGACTATAGTACTGTTTCTGTTCACTGGTTAGATGCCTGCTGGTAATTGTTCAGAGACATCTGTCACATGATGTAGATGATTGTTTCTGATGCAATATTGATAAATACAATCCAGATTAACATTTCAAGCTACAAAGTTAGGAACAGCGCTGGCATAAACTTTCTGAAATTTTTCACATCACTATTGCATCAGAGATTGTCAATACACTCCCAGTCAAAAGTGTTTGCGCACAAAACCTATAACCAGCCATATCTCGTGAACCGTTCATCATTGGCGTCATATTTTTTCGGATTATATTTTACGTTTATAGATTTAAAGAACTCAACAGGAATTGCATTTACTGCATTTGAAAATATGGCGTGCTAAACATACTGTATACTTTCTTCCGCACATTCAAAAACGGAGTTTAAATACTTCACTGCACATTTGTTGGGAAACTTATGACCTGAAAATGTTATTTATGGTTTCACGGTGATAACAAGCACTTAACTAACAAGATCGAATGTCAGAGAAAACATAGATTATTTATATTGGATATATTAGGCACCTATAAAACATGACTTTTTTCAGAGTCTTGGTCGTTTGATATACTAATTACGTTATTGCCTGTGATTAAGCGTACGCAAACACTTTTGACCGGGAGTGTAGGTCACATGACAGAATCTTAATAATCTGCTAACTTTTCAAAAGTCCATACATCTTATGGGTAAGCAGGTAGTGTAGCTACATTGTGAAAGCTCTAAGATTTGCAATATTATACAAATACAACGTGGTATGGAGGGGGGTAGTAAAGATTACTGATCCTACTTGTTGGATTGAATGCCGAATGATAAGGAAATTTCACCACTTCCCGAAATATCCATGTTGTATTTGTTTTACTACATCTCATTAATATTTCACTGAATGAGATTAAGCAAAACAAAAACACTTTTACTAGTTCCTTAGTTCTGAATTTTCCCAGTATGGGTCCGGTGTTACGTGCACTTTGGGAGTAGGCAAAAAACTGTCATGTGCATCAGGTATAGAGACAGCAGTCTGAAATCAGGAAATTTGTTACTTTGAATATGCATATTTTTATTTATTTTCAGTCTTTTTTCTAATTTTTTTTGTCTAAATTCACATGCCTTTTTAGGACTTTTTCCCATGAGTATCAGGAATTTTTAGTGGTACTGACTGGCATCTCTGCAGGTAGAATTGACCAATTATATAACCATGATAAAAGCCTAATAACTATTTATGATGGTTGCCTAATAACTATTTATGAGGTATTATACTGTTATAGTTTATCTCAGAGTTGTTTTTCCTTGTTCGCGGGTTTTTTCTTTCCGACGCTTGTTGTTAAGCCCTTCTGCGTACTGAAGCACTTATTTACGCACATATTGGCAGAGCGTGATTTGTTGATTTTGATCGTTTACGCTCACGCTGTTGGCATGCGCATTAAGAGTAGCGTACATGACTTGATTTGAAACAACTTTGAGAGATATTATATCAGCTTTGAGTAGCAGTGTCCTTCTAGTCATCTTAATAACATGCTTTTATCATGGTTATTGAATCATTACTAAGCCTTGTTTTATTGGTGTTTATTTTCACTGTCCTCAACAGGATATGTTGTTTTCTCTAGTGACTTTATTATAAGCAAATAGCCCAATTGCATTGTTGAATAAAACTTCAGTTTCTATTTCATTTATTTTGTTTGTTTTTGCATTGCAGGAGGAATGTTTCTTGAACAAAGTTGAAGTACGAGTCAAAGTTCCGGATGAATTAAAGCCCATCTTAGTTGATGATTGGGATCTGATTACGAGGCAAAAAATGGTGAGCAAATTGTCAACAGCTTGTTAAGAGGGTTTGGTCAGTGTTTTGACAATGAAATGTTGCAATTATCAAATATGTGTCCGTCCATCCCAAAAGAGCCGTAAATGCAGCCTCTTGTCATTTTCACTTTTTTGAATATTTGCAAAGACCAAGAACTGGACTCTATAGTGGTGTACAATATGCAGAATCAATATGACGTTTTTTTTCTTTGGGGGGGGGGAGCTTTGCCCCTAGAACAAGGGGCCATTGACCCCATGCTTTAAGGGGTAAAACTCCAGTTGCTTTGATCCCTATGTTCGCTATTTCAGGGTTTTGTTTTTAAGATACTGAGTGGCATCTCTTGTAAAACATGTGATCATCGTATATATAAGCATGCTTTGGAAAAATAGGGTTTAGGGTTTGTTTGTTTTTGAGAAAATACAGTTTTTGAAGTTCAAGAATACAGTTTTGTGACCCAACAGGTTGGCATGCCTCATATATACAAAAATTGGATAATTTCATTGTAAGATAATGTCCCTAGAATGATTTTAAAACTCACTTTCGTATTCAAATGAACTGCAATGTTATGTTTAAGTCCTCGATTACAGCTAAACTGGACACTTTTTTAGATTAATGCAGAAATGTAGTTTTTTTCTTCTTTTTTTTTAAAACAAATATTGTCAGTATTTCTAGGGGGATGCAGCTGTACAATACAAGCACTCCTTGGCCCTCCTGAAGGGGCCATGGCTCCATCCCTTACCCCCAGGCCTTTGTTTGTTTGGACTAAATATGGATATTTTTTTCTCTTGCACTCATTGCCATTCTTGAATAAATGACTATTTAACACAAAATTGTACTTGCAATATTTTACCCTATGAAATGGTCTCTCCTGTTATGTGGTTCAAGCTGTGTATAAGCCCTCTGGCTTTGGGGGATGTTTGCCTCCTCGACCCCCACCGGGGCTTTGCCTTTGGACCCAACCAAGCACTGTAAAGTGAAAGTTCCTTGTTTTGGAAATAGTCCTTGTTTTTCTAAAAACAAGGAGGCTACTCGTTTTTCAAAAACGAGAAACAAAACAAGTAGCAAAACGTGACAATTGCCTCGTTTTGCTACTTGTTTTGTTTCTCGTTCTGAAAAACGAGTAGCCTCGTTTTTAGAAAAACGAGGACTAGTTCCAAAACGAGGAACTTTCACTTTACAGTGAAGGGCCCAAAGGTTGGCAATGCCAGCCTGGGAGCGTACCTTTGTTGATTTGTGATCAACCCACAGTTGATTCAAAACAGTGCATCATATCATGTAATGCACGGCACAGCATTCATGAAAGTGTATTTACACAGCACACATAATCAGCGCACTGGTGTGCATTGAGAACTGAACAGTACAGCATGGTGCTTGCAAACAGGTAAAACCGGCAAAGAAAAGAAAAACATTCAAAAAGTGGCATTTTGCTTCAGATTCTGATATTTATCTTACGAAGATAGATAATTGTTAAATTGAAAACATGTAGAATTCAATTCCATTTTCTATAAAGAAGTTTTCAGGAAGATTTTCAGTGTTGAAAGGTATTCAATCACGCTATAGAGTTCATCACAAATCAACACCGATGCATCCATGCGCCCGGGTGATAAAAATACGCTGACGCATCATCGGATGCAGAGTTGTTGATTTGTGATGAACAACTCTGTAGCGTGTTTGAATACCTAAATTTCATTCATTATATTTCTATTTTAATGTATTGCAAGAATGATAGGCACGACTGTGAAACATTTCCGATGGACCTGTCTGATTCCGATACACATATTATATTGTTTTTCTCATATATATGATGATTTTAAATAAATTTTTGTTTGATAAATATCATTATTTTACTTTGTAGGACTGATTTAAGATTAAAAATAAATCAAATTATCTTTATATTTTCTAATACTGATATATTTTCTTTCATAAACAGTTGTCAGAATCTGATAGCTTTCTCGTATTTATAATAAACACAGTTGCGCCCTAAGTCCATACTGTTGTTGAATGTGCCATATTGTTGTTGTATAGGGCCTTTGTGGCTGAGTGGTTAGTGTATTAGACTTGGAATCTTAGGATCCTGGGTTCAAATCCCAGCACTGCCACCTGAGTTACTGATGACAGAAAAACACAACAGTAAATTGTATATATCGCATGAAAACATTCTTGTCATTTGATTGGTTGACACTGCATTAGACTGTTTAAAATATTTAGTATATTTCCTGTTTGACATCATAGCTGGGCATTTTTTGACAATAAAAACATGATATTGCCCTGGCGTGACATCACTACAGGGCGATATCAGATTTTTTACACACATACACGCCCGAGCACCGGTGGCCCAAGAAGGTTTGTTACCTTTTGAATTCCCGTCTGAATTGTTTCGTCTTGCTGTAGTTTTATGAAATGAACAAGTTTGACCAATTGGAGGAATTGAAACAATTGCTGGATGAATTAGAATTAGATGCATGATATAGTGCTTTTTACACAATGTTGCCCATGAATCATTTGGAACATGTCGGAAATCCTCAAGCGCTGGTTGCATTTGGCAAGGGCTAGGCTAGGCTAAGCATCCACGGTAAGCTTAATTCAGTATACACAAGCTAACTTTTATCAAGCGAGTTTATGCAAGTTATCAAATGACAAGAATATTTTCATACGGTATATAAAACAAATATTTACTGCTCTTTATTCGAGCAATGGTGCAAAATATCGACCCTTGTTGACTGGAGACCGTGGGCCTACCATTACCCTCCACATTCGGTGTAGGGCAATAGTAGGCCCACGGTTTCCAGTCACCTCGAGTAGATATTTTGCACCATTGCCCTCATGAGCAGTAAATATTTGTATAATGTCGTCTATCACGATCTCGGGTCATCAAATCTGATGTTGTATGTAATCAAAGTTCTAAATAAGAAGTGCAAACAAAATGGCTGATCCACATTCAAAATAGTTCAAACAATTCCAGATATGAGTTTTCCATTTTGTTCAGTTAGCCATAACAACTGAAGGTAATATAAATAATTTAATTCAGTGGGATCTTACTGTAACTATTAATAATTCTTAGTTTGAAATAAAAACTCATTAAAAGACAATCTTGCAATTTAACAAATTTGTTTAGATGATTATTCAGGTCCAAGATACTGGACAAGATAGATAGAAGTGATCAATACTTGAAATGTCGTAGAATGTCCAGTCTGCAATGCTGGCGGCTTGCTTTCATTTGGTTTGCCTACATTTTAAGCTGAATTCATACTCGACGCAAACGCATGACGCACCGAGCATGTGCAGTAAAAGATTTGAGGAGTTCCGATCAATCGATATTAAAACACAACACCGAATGCGTTACTGCAAACCGAGTTGAGGAAAGCTCAACTTTCCATTGCGTTTTCATGTCATCGGCTGCCGCAGTCCATTTGCGTTTTGAGTGTGAATTCATTTGCGGTGCCGTTTGCGGTGAAAATTATTGGAAACGCAACGCATTGCGTTTTGAGTATGAATTCAGCTTAACAGGGGTGTGAGAGTTCCTCTTTTCAGCTGATTTCCTCGTTTTTGAACATTTTCTTGTGTCAAAATTTCAGCTTTTTTTATTCATTTTCAGCCTGTTTTTTACCTTTTCCTGACTTTACAACGCTTTTCCTCGTTTCTCCTCATTTTTGTCAACTGGCCTCTCACTAAATTTGGGATCGGGACCCGGGAATTCGAGTCCCGCCCGTGAGAGTCGGGACTCGGGAACAAAAAAATGTTCCCGATTCCCGAAAGTGGTACCAATTTAAAAGTACCAACTTTTCATTTTCGTAGTAGGTGTAATTGAACTTACAATTTACGTATGCAAGCTTGTAGTAATCCATTTTAATGTATTTCCAATGATCCGAAAGTAGTTTTGTACCGGTACACGAACGCAAGATTCGTGTTCCGTAAGAAATATGCGGTAGACGAAAATACGAAACAAACGAAAGCTGTCCGATAAAATGTCATTTTATCAACAACAAAATTACGCTTCGATCGCGAAAAATGAACCTGTTTTGTTTATATTAGTATTATCACTAGATGGCGATGTTCTTATTTTCATAAACTACTAACTATCACACTTACACATGCGCGTTTCATAACAAGATCAAATCACCGAGTCACGCGATCTTTTCCCACCGGTACTAGTAGCATTGCATTGGAGCAACGTAAAACTGGGTACCGCTAAAATTGCGCCGTTTACTTCCGGGTTTTATTTGCGTAAATAACATGAAAAAAGCAACATTTGATCTTGATTTTATTGCAATAATCTTTACTTTTCCTTCATTTTATAATATTTTTGGTTGCAACAATGTATTAGTAAAAGTTTTGGTCTATAACAGTTCGAATTATAGTAATGCAGTAACAAATTCTCCATGTAAAGATTGAACTGTGTACACGAAACACGACCAACAAGCTTAGCTAGTGGACAAAAAGAACACAGCGCAACATCGAGCTAAGTCCGAGCTCGACACACGAATTTCACATTGAAAATAATAAAACTAAAGGACATCGTCATTATTTTAAAAACATTTCTTACGGACTAGTGGTTTGGTAAGTCTGAAAATCTGTATCAAATTGTCAAAAAATGACAGCATTACAAGTTGCCATATTCGACAGTCTAACACACATGACATAGTACATGCAATGAAACACAGATTTTGCGTACGTGAACGGCACTCTCATATTTCGGGATTATTTTCGGGAATCCCGAGTCCCGCCCGAAAAACCAACTCGAGTCTCGGGAGCAATAATTCCCGAAACTCCCACCCTTACCTCTCACACCCCTGATTTAATGGCATTAGCCACTACCACCAAAGTGAAGGTCAACTTCCCACAACACGAACTGATTTGATTGCAGTTTTAGAATGTACTTCCAACTAACTAATATCCATAACCATTCTTGTTGAACATTTATAGTAAAACAGACAATTATTTGTGCTTTGATTTTTTCACTCTCCAGAGAATAAAACATTAACTGACAGTGTTTCTAGAAATCAATTACTAAATTCTTTAAAATTGTTATTAACAATTTATTTTATTGAAGAAATCGTGTTTTAAAGTATGTTTAACCTTTCTAAAGAATAATATTCCCTTTCAAATCAACAGCCATACATTTGAAATCTTTACACTTTAGGAAAGAAGAAACACTGTTGACAGAACTGTAAGGATTGAATTTGACTGAAAATTAGCTTTTTAGAGCAAAATATATGATTTTGTTTGTTTGTTTTGATTCCATTAAGGTCCGTCTCTCTTTGATTCAGATAAGTTTTCTCAAGTTTTCATACTCAAGTGGATCATGGCTAATGCCTTTAATCAAGCTTTTTAAAATTCCATTATATTTGTAGCTTGTCCACCTTCCAGCCAAGACAAATGTGGACAAGATTTTAGATGATTACATCAAGAATAAGAAGGCAAAGAAGGACACAACTCCTGCTAAGTAAGTAACATTGAAAACGTAATTGCTTTAACTCTTTTGTGCACCAAGTGGTGCAACTTGCACCACATTAATTATTCATGAGGTAAAGATTAATTGCTGCCTTATAGTAAATTTACAAGAATATACTTATTTTATTTATGGAAACTGATAAAACTATCATATATATTTTTTATTTCTTTTGAAATTTAGGATAAACTCAGTATTTATTTGAGTAAATTACTTCAAATGGTAAATGCTTGGTTCAAAATTCATGTTCATTTGGGACTCCTCAGATAAAATTCAACAAAAAGCAGCTATTATTAATACACCCAAAAAACACCTTATTTTTCTAAATGGCTGCTGTTGGTGTCTAAGAGTTAAAGGGACTGGCCTAGATTCTTCCCACTTATTTTTTACATACATATTTTTTTACTTTAATTGGTAGAACATGTTTTTATAGTAATATAACCTTCAAGTAAATTGCAATTCTATACCTACTTTATTTTTTGTCGCCGGAGACAAAAAGTGGTGTAAAAACAGTGTTTCTAGTTTTAAAACTTAAAAAAATCTTGTTTCTACACATGTGATGGCCAAACAAATGATTATTTTTGATGAAAGTGTTTCTCTTTTAATATGTATTGAATAATGTCTAGAGGCTTTGTTTGATATTTATCCATCTGAGGTAGAAATTTAGGATTCAGAAACACATGATAGTCACACCACCATCAAAGAACGATATATTGCAAATTAGTTCTCTCTCAATTTGAGCCATTTGTGTGTAAACTTATGCAGTTTGTTGGATTTTATTATACTTTTTAGCTATATTTAGAGTATTTCCATAAGTTTTTAATTCAAGGTTTAACACTGGCTTTTTTTAAAAGGAAATATCAAATGGTAAATTTTCAAAAGTGCTGAGCATCGTTTCATGTAAAGATTTTAAGCTTGCACCAATGAGCCCAATTTTAGTAAAGCTGAAATGATACTTTACACTAAAATTACTTTCTGTGGCTGAGCTGAAAAAGCATCTTTCGCACACATTTAAAAAAAAACAGTGTGCCAAATGTCCAGAATTTCTTTTGCTAATTGTGCATCACACTAGAAACACTGCTTCTGAGTCAAATTTGTAATAGGGTCATTCCGTGTCAAATCAATTAAATGATGGGGCCTAACCATGAAGGAAGTGAGTGCCAAAGATGACTTTTGGTACACAAGTAGATCTACCATGTATGTTTCATTCCTGCAAATTTCAAAAAATATTTCAACTGCGCACAGGGGGAATTACTCGCAAGACGGAAGGGGTCTTTTTGGCTTTTTTCTTTTTTAAATAAAGTGCCTACTTTGAGGGCAAATAACTTATAAATTCAAGGCGATACAATTTCTTTGAGGCCAGATTCTAATTCTTCAGCAAAAAGTAAGTTAGAATACAAATTTTTAGCTCTATACCTCTCACCATTATCAAATTTGATACAATAATTTAAGATTTGATAAAACGCAAGCGTGCATTTTCGCGGGTCACAGAATGCTAAAAAGGGCACTCGGAGCAAACTTTTGAGAGGCCATATCTCAAAAACCGTATGGAGAATGAATTTACTTTTTTGTGGGTGTTCGTTTTTGCCGTAGTACAACATTTCAACAAAGTTTCATGAAAATTGGAGGGGTCATCTGGGGACCATTGGTTGATTCGACACGGAATAACCCAATATGGAGCATTGATGATGGCAACAATAACCAGTACTGATATGTATATATGATCAAAAAAATCCAAAAAAATATTGACTTGCGATGCCAGTCAACCAGTGTGGTGTCTTGTTGTGCATGGATGGTCCAGTTAACTATCCAGATGGAGATCACAGCTATTAAAAAGTGTAAACTCTGAGATTGTAAGATTCTTCAATCAAATTAGTCACATTTATTGTGCCATGCTCATCATCATCATAGTCGAGATAGGAAGTCGAGATACATGACGCACATCTTTGCCAACTATATTTATTACACATTGCACTTCCAAGTTCATTGAAGTTCAAGCCAGTATCTCTACATATGGTATCAGGGTACGTTAAAGGTCTGCAGCCTCTGTTTGGACATGGCAATCTCCAAAGAAGGATGTCCGATATGATTTGGTCCTTGGCTCGAAGGCAGTGACCAGCAAACTGGGTTCTCCTCTGTGCCACAGTTGTAGAGATAGGGGTATATCACCACAAATCTGATGCTTAGTTGGATGTAGTTTCCAGGACATATTTTGGACATGCATTAGTAGCCTGGTGTAGGTGCCATCTAAGCGGTCTTGATGGTCTTTCTTCAAAGTCAATGTTTCTGCGCCGTACAGTAAGATGCTTTCAACACAGGCCCTGAAGAATTCAATCTTGGTTTCCCTGGTAATATCAGACTTCCATATGACTTTCTGTTGCATATGCCATGCTAATTCATTACTTTAAATTTCTTTTGTGACAGGGAGAGTGCTATCATAGAAGTAACGCAAGGATTAAAGGAATATTTTAATGTTATGTTGGGAACACAACTTCTCTACAAATTTGAAAGACCGCAGTATGCAGATGTAAGTCATAAGTCATTGGATTCAGATATGAGAAAGGGGACATGTGTTTCTAAGATAAAGGGGAAACATACAAGTAAAAGCGCTACAATATCAAGTACTATGAGGGGTGTTTAATAAGTTCTTGGCCCAAGGTAGTAGGAAATTAGCACTTCCCCCAGATGCCCTAAATACAACTGAAGTATAACTATCCTCACTGCCTGTTACCTTCAAAAACATCATCCCAGTGGTCGATTTCACTAAACAATTGCGATGCATCGTAGCTGCGATGCGTACAGTGCGCAACTAGACTAGATTTCACGAAGACATAAAAACCCTTCGCAAGCGTGCGATGCGTCGCAAGGTATACGAATATTGCACGGGGAAAATTCCAACACATCGCAACTTTGCGATGAGCCAAAAGGTGATCGCAAATTTGCGATGAGTGAACGATGCGTTCGGTCTTACGATGCTTTAACGATGTGTTTTAATGTTAGTGAAATCGGCCACAGGCAATGTGTACAGTTCATACAAGTTACAAAAACAGATACTATTGATAAATTTATAAATATCTAGAAAATAAAGGTCAAATCCTTCGCACTTCTGCAGAAAACCTAAAACGCCTTCGGCCTGGGGTGCAAAAGGTGGGCAGACTGGAAAGGGTTATTATGTTATGTAGTTTCACATTACCACAACATCACAAATGTTACCAAACAAAAAAAAAATGCATGTAATTTAGAAATCTTGATGATACAATTTCCTACCACTTTTATGAGGTTATTTGTAAATATGTTACTCATCTGTGTAAAGAGCAAAGACGTAAGAAAATTCTTACTTTGAAGTCATTCATGTCACAAAATATTTCTCTGCGATGTCACAAACGTTACCGAACGTTACATGAACTTTATTCAGGAATTGGCAATTTACTTAATTTATTAACACCTAGATGTCTTGATCCCACCAGTGATAACAAACTTGTAGAGAGAATGTCAATGCTAGGTTAGCTCACTTCACAAACGTTACCCTGGAATCGTTCTGCAAGTAGCGTAATTCTCTCAGAAAAAATATACAAAATATAGCACTTTTGTTTGCACACAGTACAGAAAAATTGTACCCTAAAATGTAATTAACTTTTCTTATACTCAATATTTTGAGAGCCAAGCATTTATTTGGTAAAATAGAAAAATTAGCTTCAATACCATTGTGTCTAGAATATGAAAATCAGTTTAAACAAAGTTTTTGAAAATATTTATTTTGGTTATCTTGTCTTGAAAATCGATACGCAAAATTGCATGGTATAACTTTGGTTACATATTTATGCCATGTCCCATCTTTTATATGTAAAATAAGACAATGTTTCCCAAAAATAGTCATAATTTTGCCTAGTAATAGAAAAAGAATTATTAATGAACGTCTTAAAATTCATGTCAGGTTTTGTTTGTTAATTCACGTCATGGTTTTGTTTGTTGTTTTCAGATTTTAGCTGCTCAACCTGATGAACCGATGACCAAAATATATGGAGCAGTGCATCTGCTACGGTTGTTTGGTAGGTACAAATATAGTATTCTTGATAATTTTGACTCCACACTTCTCTAACACCGAATTGATAGTGCATTCATACACTCTGCTTTGTCATCTAGCCAGTGAGAAGCAAGAATCAAAAGTATGTGGAGTGGATTGAAAATTCATTATGCACTCTGCATGTTGTGTTCTGGTTTGTGTGACAGGCGTTTATTGCGTATGAAGGGTTAATTGTTTTTGTGGGTGGTGATTTATTTAGTTTAGCTTAGTTTTGAATTTTATGGCCATATTAAAACCTAATTTCTTTTCACAAAAGAAGCAGTATTATTTTTCTGTCGTGTATGAATTAGGTTAATAAATCTGCACTGGTCATAAAACGAGAAAAAAATTAATGCACTTGCGGTAAATTTTGATTACTGGCCAATTCTCTCAGCCCCTATCAAAATTCATTGCATAATTGATTACATTGATTTCATCTTTAAATGCCTTGCATGTATTTTTCAGTTGTGTAATCTTTTGATTGAACTATTTGATTTAGTTTAGTTTCAGTTAGGATCAAGTAGACAGGAAGATTTGCAATTTCAATAGTCAGCAAGTTATCTTATTTGTTATTATATTGTAAGCTCATTCTTTGTTAAAGCACTCATATTTGGTCTCAGCAATTTTAAAATTTCAACTACTAATAACTCATGAAAACTTACAAAATCATAAATTCTAGTGGTTTCTAAAGAAGAAACAGTGCATGGGAGATTTTAAATAATACTTGATTTTTGTTAACCATTATTTTCCTGCCTTTTTAAGCTAACGTATCTGTCATCAAGTATCTGTTTGACCCCCTTCTGAATCGTAAGTTAATGGGCAAAACTGCTTACTTACCAACATAATTATACACTCGATTCCCCTTAAAGCATTGCATTTTTATGAGGGGTAATAAAATGTAGTTCACGAATCTGTTGCAACACAATCGAAACATATGGCTATTTGGACATAAATATACTGGCAAATTTTTACTCTAAAACACATTTTTCGATTGATAATTTTTGCTATTTCCCGACATGTTTCAATTTCTAATTAACTCATGTAGCTAATTTGACTCTAAACATGTACAAACTAAACAACTAATATCATTTATAATGGGCTTAACAAATTTAAACAAGATAGAACATAAAAACATAGATGTCAGCGACACAAAAACGGCAAAGTTGAGCACTTTATCAGAGAATATGCCTATAGAGACACTAAGTGGCAGCATTTCTCAGAATTTGATTCATAATTCACAACCAAAACTGACATAAATGAAGTGCATGAAATTTTCAGTCTTGTTGAAGGAAACCTCACATAATGTATTTTCAACATTTAACTTTTTGTTCTTGCAGTGAAACTTGGAGCCATGTTGGCATACACACCGCTGGATGACAAGAGCATGCAATTATTATTGACACATGTGCAGGACTTTCTTAAGTATCTTCTCAAGAACTCGAATACCATGTTCCAAACGAGCGACTACGAGGCTGCACCGCCAGAATACCATAGAAAAGCTGTCTGAAGTGAGATATGCTATTGGTATTTCGTCATGTGAGTGCAAGAAAGTCGTATCTGCAATGGCTGCCATATGTTACTTTTTTAGAACCTTATCACTAGAATACGAAAATCATTCAAATTTTCTCTGCCATATGTCTGTGGCTCTTGAAATGGCTCTTCAGGTGACACCGTCACCTGAAGAACCATTTCAAGACACACTGACCCAAGACTGGAGATTCTACAGTGTGAAATTCAAATTTATGCAAAATGGCAGCTATTGTAGATACGACTTTCTTGCACCCGCATGACGATTTGTGCTGCAATTGTATTCTTGAGTGGGCATTTGCTGACAGAGTGTTATTTTTAGGAACATTCCTGAAAGAAAGACATGGATATTGTCATGCAATATATGATCCAAAGCTACAGAGGTCAACATACTTTTCAAGACTATAATAGTGCTATTTTATTATTTCTTGTTGATAATTAGCTGTAGTATGTCATGACCGGCTGTGATCACAGATGAATTAAGATTAGCCCTCCTCCAATACTTTTATTGAAGTGGTAAGGTGATATTTTTCTAAAATATCTCCAATATCTGTTTAATGGTCTGGAGATGTGAGGTTGAAGCCAATGGATTTGCATGTTCATATTATTTCTCATCATTTCTGCGTAAGTAACTTTTCTGTATTCAAAATCGCTTGTGCGGTTCAATCAGTGGCGATTAAATCGAGGGAGCAATCGTGTCGAACGTTGTCTATAGGCAAAATGAAAATTTATTGGACAATTTAAACAAAAATCCATGGTACGGGTTGCATTTACAAACATATGGGCCCTGCACTCTGAATTTCTGTTTAAACTGTCCAATAAACCATTTTTTTGCCTCTAGAGCTAATCAGGAAATCCAATAGATGCTACACTGCCGCTCTAAAGTATTCCTGCACAATTAAAAACTTTCAAAAACCTCACTTTTTATATTAAGCGACCTAGAATCATCACAAATTCATACTAGTATAGGTAACTTATCTATTCAATATGAATAAATCGATGTTTCTTTTAATATTTGATATAAAAATGGCTGATTTCATAGACCATATACAAATACACCACAAGTATAAATGTCATTACTATGTAACTAATCAATATTTCATAACCTCATTATTACCTTGTAACAGGATAGAATATTTTCAGGTTGTAAGTCTTAAAACAAATGCGCAGAAATGTATATAACTCAAATTTGTTTTGTTCAGACGAAAGTAGTAATATGCATTACATGCCATATTTTCAAATGCAATGAACGCGATTCGTGATTAGTTAGTTCGATAATTATACAATATAGACTCTGTCAAAAATGAGTCAAAATCGGATAAACGCCTTTTAAGATATGGCTGAATAAAGGTTTTGTGCGGAAATACTTTCGAACGGCAGTGTATAGTTTCAATATTTTGCTATTGCTTGGATTTTTAGATTTTTACATTTTAAAATGTAGACCTGCATTTTATTTCTATGTGAGTTGAGGATCATTGTGACCATTCAACATAAATGAGACTGAAATAGATTCACGTGGATTGTTCATGAATGTCAAAATATATAAATGTGTTTAGATAGCAAATCCAATATCACTAAATCAGTTGTTAGCACAGTTGACCCTGCTTATTTGGGACATTTCTGGATTTTTGTAGAGCTTTTTAACAGAAATTTGGATTGTAGTTTTAGTTTTTTATCCCGTATTTGCAATTTACTTGCATAAAATTAACTTTGTTGTCCTAATTTTTGGGAAATTTTCATCAAATTAATACATTTTGCTAGAAATTATCCCGTTTATCAGGAGGAATGTCCCAATTAACTGGTCAATTTTGCACATAAAGAAACGGTTCTCTGACTGAATACGTCAATTAACCAAAAATTGCTTTTAAGAGGATCCCGATTAAGCAGCGTTGACTGTATATTTATAATGGATTTGCTATCTAGAAAAACGATTAGGCCAAAAAAAAAATATTGTTTGTTTGCCCTCCAGTGGAAAAATTGAAATTTTGGGTCGGTCGGTCGGTCGGTTGATCTTTTTTTTTTTTTTTTACTCATCACATATATTTTAAAGAGTGATGTCATTACATGGATTTTATCGCAAATGCCAAGCAATGGAAGGCTTAATCAAATATTGTGGTTAGAGGAAATATGAATTTAATACTACTAAATGTGACTTTATACTGCTAAATTTTATGTTTTCCATTGAAAATATTGAGTTTTCATATTTTACATATTTTGAAAAAAAAAAAAAAACTAAAATCGCGACCAATATTTTTGGCATTTTTTGGGTCGGTCGCGGAGGGCAAACAAACTCATTTTTTTTAGGCCTTATATGACACTAGTTGTCATCAATGTTTTGTCCATTTATGTAAGACAAGAGACAAATTTTATGCATTATATCAATTAGATTGTGCATAAATGAAACAGGATATTTTTATAACATCCTTTGTACAAATGAGTACAACAGAGTAATGGTCAACATA
>JXSR01S009989.1:14600-39442 GCA_000969725.1 Ophiothrix spiculata
GCCGTAAAACAAATAATTTATTTTACTTTTTACCTCACTGACTGCTTGAGTATTTTTAACATTGCTTTTAAATTGTTTTTTCAGCTGCAAGAACGGTGTCACCTACTGAACCATTAACTGTGCAAGTAAACAGTGATAACAGGTAATTACTGTAGAGATCTATGTGCTCCTACGCTGGTATTCTTGGTCTTAGCACTTAACTATTTAAGCTCAGTTTGTTGAGTACCTCCTGTATGGACTGATCATAGTTAGTCAAAATTTTGACTAGTAGAATGATATTGCACACCATGAATTTTTCATTTGCACTATCTTATTACTGTACTCAGCAGTCATTTGTGACTGATGGGCTTTGTTAAAGAGGTTGACAAAAATATGGTGATGTTGACATTCGGAGACCATTATATTGTGCACCTAGATTGATTTTTTTCTTATGACTTAAGAATAGTAATGTCTTTAAACACAACGTATCATTTCTTCATGCATCTAATGTATTGCTGTTATATACATGTATACTGCAGTGCCAATGCATTTAGTGAGTCTAAAACTGAAGCTTTTTTGCGGGGGGGGGGGGGAATTTTTGATTTGCATATCTCAGACAATAATTTTACAAGAACTCCCAGATAGCCATAAACTTCTCAACCACTTTGACAAATCTGTGTCATTAGTATTCACCAATGTAATGGCATGATTGTGATGGCTTACCAAAAATGCAACAAGTGTGTAATACACTTGAATCAATCCCATAGATGTTGAGGGGAGATCCTGGACTTCGTTTTATGGCCCGTGTAATAGCATCGTCTGGCATGAAGCACAAATTGAGGGTATTCGGTGAACTCGTTTTCTGCCAAAATCAACTCTTAGCCTCGAGATTTGGTTGCACACAGTCAGTCGCTATGATAATACTTTATGCAAATGGTATGCAAACCTAATCACAAAGGGTGTGTGCATCATTTCAATAATAGCGCATTGTGACTAGATGCTGTGCATCATTGGCAAAAACCTGAATACCCCCACTTTGATTCCCATGCTGTACAATGGTGGGATAAAAAATGGCAGCAAGTCCGAGCTCTTCAATCTAAATCTATGATCAATCCAATAAAAATAATGCATCTGAATGCAACAAACTCATAAGTGCAATACCATTTTTCATGAATATACATTTCATACCATTTAGTGTTTAGATTTGGATCAGTAAGTCTTGAAAAAATTCTTCAGGAGAACCATTTCAAGAGCAACTGACAAATTCAGAGGAAAGTTTTGCATTCTAGCGATAAGGTGTTAAATAAGTAGGGTGGTGCTGAATTGCATGATGCGGCGTGTGGGATAATTTGCGGGATGTTGAAGGTGTCTAAAATGTGTTAAGCGGGAAAAAAGTTACTGGGTGATTAATTGCAGGAGATTTTTGCCACACTGTTTTGTGTGGGTGGCTAACTGTGGGAGAAATGTGTGGGAGACTCATGCACAAGACTTACGAGTGTTTTGTGAAAGATTCTTGCAGGATATTTTTGTGGGAGAATTTGCAGGTAACGTGAGAGATCTTATTGCAGGAGACTTTAAGAGATTTCTGGGAAGATTGTGGAGTACATCATTATACAAATTATTAAGTCTTCCAAAAAAGTGTACAGCAAAATTCAACTGTATGTGTAAGCGGTCTAAGGAGATGCAGATCTGGATCTTGGAGATGCGCATCTGGATCTGCACTCTGTGTAGACTGCCCCAGCATTGCAACTTAAGATGTCCTGGCTGTGAGTTAATGATGGGGTTATAGCTAGCCTTAGTTGGTGCTGGCTAAAATGTGATCAATTTTCATCAGATTTCTTGATTTTTTCCAAGCAACTGTAAAATACTCCAAAAAAGAGCTCTGAAGCAAATTTGTGTTGGTTATTCAACCTTATAATTAGGCTGAGTGGTGGCTTTTTTACCTGAGTGCCGGCTACTACTGCCACTGCCGACCACTGTAGCTATAACCGTGACGGTGACGGTCAAAACCAGGAAAAGGATCAAAGACAAATAATGTGGATTGCATTTGCCAATATAAGAAATCAAACCATTCACAAATCATGCATGCTTGACCAAGTTACACTATGTCTTAAAAGTTCCTACAAAACAAACCATTAATTGTGTACATACTGGTAAAGAGCAAAAACCACCTCACAATGAAAAGGCAGTTAAAATGCAGTTGTGACAATCCGTTATTAGTATACTTTACAGAGTTTGGCTTTGCACTACTATACTTTGATCAACACTAAATAGATGGGAATTATGAGGCCTTCCTTCATCCGCGAATAAACATATATCCCACTTACATTCCTGTCATAGATGTTGATGCGCGAGTCACACGTTCTACGTGTGCTGCGTCTCGTGCAGTTGTGCTGTGTTCAGCCACGCACACGCTTATCTGTATCAATTCACGATGTGAAGAGGCCCGCCTATTTGGTGTTGATCAAAGTATAGTACGCATTCAAATGGTCTTGTTATGTAGGAAACTTAAAGACTATAGGGCCTAATGAAAGCACAATTTTATCTGCATGTCAGCACACACTCGTTGCAATGATGATGCAATACCCATCAATGGCTGCACTCTGTGTTGAAGAGTCCACATTCCTGTGGGTTGTATGTCATAAATCCCAAGTATAACATATTTTCAAAACTGTGGTTCATATAATAATACTTGTATAAACATATTGTACCGCCCCTTATTCTAAGGCTCCACTTAAGTATTAACTCTTTCACTCCAGCAAGCCGCTCACACAGCGGCTCTCAAATGCGTGCACTATTGGCCGGAATTTCTTATTCGACGCAATTTATTCAAATTGCTCTAAAAATAAAAAAAGTTCTACAAGCTCAAATTGGTTGAAAACTCGACAGCAAGCAGTTGTAAACAAAGTGTTATCTAACACCATCACTTTTATTAGCTGAGAGGGTAACCCTGGTGCACTACAATTATTATATGCTATCATAAAGTGAGGTGCCTGTGAGCCGCTCTGAGCGGCTTGCCGTCCAAATAGGACATATTGTTAAAATTTTATTCCGGAGTGAAAGAGTTTAAGGTTTGTGAGCATGTACAACTAGCAAATTTCAAAATATACCATAAATTTTCTGTACCATTTTGAGAACGAAATCAATTTAGGAGAACTTTTCTTTGATACCAAGGATTTTATCCATCAAAATGACTTTAAAAAAATAATTTTTATTCGAAAAATAGCTCTTTTAGAGCCTTTAACCCTGGTGTTGTGGATGCATAACAATCTTGTACTTAAGTAGGCCCTACCCTAATTTTGTATCATTAACCATTTAGTGCTTCATCACATATTATGGATTATATTTACTAATTGACATTGCATATAATCTGTGGTTAATGTTGACTGATACTGCTTGTTATTTTTGATTGCCTGTACCTGCATGTGACTGCATGTAGCAGTAATGCAGTGAAAAAGCCACCTCCTAGACCAAGTGGTGAGTGTTTGTCTGTCTGTTTGTCTCTCTATCATGTCGTCATGTTTGCCATGCTTTTCGTCACTTGTGTATATATCCTAGCTTCATTCATGTACATATATGCATGTGCAATCCAACTGATACCATTCCTACATGTGTCCTAACAGCCTAATCTTACTGATTTCCTCTTTATCTATATTGGATGATCACCTGTCTAATCATATGATGCAGCATGATATATGCTAATGAAGTACCTAATTTGCATAATAAATACAGAGTGAAGTAATTAAGTTTTTCCATTTAATTTTATCTTTTGAACCAGAAGAAATAATGAATATGAAGTGAGAGGCTTCTTTGATGTTTTGCATGATCAGTAGTCAGTACCTGCATGTATGGAATTACAAAAAACAACTATTGTAATACACATGCACACATACGAGGGGTATCAAAAAGTTATAAAGATCACACAGAAGGGAAAGGGCTATCAATGAAATTTGTTAAGAATAGTCACTTGTCCTTAAATGTACATTATGGTGCAAAATTGGTGCTAGTTGTATTTGTACTTTCTTTACAGATGGGGATAAATGTCAGCAACATGCCTTGGTAACTACCTAACCTGTATGACAAAAGTTGAAGCACACTGCATGATCAAGTTCCTGCATTAAGGGGTTACAGTGCCCAAAGTTTAATTGTTCAATACTGTAGTGTAGTGTACGGTCCCCGCTTTTCATTGATACCAAATTGATGGAAATCGGTCAAAGAATGATGTCTCAATAAAGTTATAAAACATGGCCTAAAACATGGCCAACCTGAAAAGTCGATTTAAAGTGAATAACAAAATGGATTTTTTTTTACATTATAGACCATCTCTGCAATACCGGTCTGTGAAGAGTTAGTTTATGGTGGGGGAAATTTATAACTTTGCACCCACAGTATCTACAAAGATGCATTAATTGCATGATAAAATTTCATTCCTTGCTCTATTTTGTTCTGGGTGATCTTTAAAACTTCTTGATACCCCCTCGTATAAATGGAATCCTAGAACATTATTGCAGATACTTGAATTTTAACAGTATTTTCAATTAAGGTCTAAAGGATATTTTTATCAGCTATGGATAAGATTTTTTTCTCAAGTGACAATAAATAAACCCTAAAGTCCATGCTGCCCTGAAAAGGGGAATACTGATCATGTTGTCTTTAATGCTCTAAATTGTGTGCACTTTGTGAATTTTGATATTTGTCATAAAGCATGCTAATTTCTAAGCATATCTAGACCCATCCATTTACTACCATGCATGTGTTCTGATATTTCAACTCTTTGTTCCTCGATATATGAAAATCAAGCACCAAAGAACTGTACATAATTTGTCCATTTTGCATGTCATGTCACCAAATAAATCTTACACATTTCAATATTCTCACTTCGAGTCCATAAATGTCACTATATAATCAGTGTATTGCCAATACTGATTAGAAATGTATGTGTTGCCAACTTTATTTGTTAATATTCATTAAAACTGTAATAGACCACTTTCGTATATCCCATAAAAAAAAATGCATCTTGAAAGTACCGTAAAGTGCGCAAACAACTAATAATAGTAATAACTGGGGTTTTGTATAGTGATTTTTCATTTAGATCAAACCGTTCATGATTCGCTGCAGGTAGATCGTCACAATCATTTCACTTCATTTAGTGGCAGCCTTTTTCAGGCGTACATCAGTACTTAGATTGTGCGGGCAGACTATGATGGACAAATCTGGTGACAGTTTTAGGTGCAGGAGGAAGACCGGAGCACCCGGAGAAAAACGTGCGGAAGCGAGTATAGACTGCAAACCAAATACACATAAGCGGCGGGACCAGGGATCGGACTATATTCCTAAGTTGTGCGCATGACATCAACTGAGCACTTAGTTGTGATATGGTCGATTGTGTAGAAACTCCCGAATTTGCGGTACTTTCAAGATGCACTATGGGACTTTCGAAAATGGTCTATTAATCAAGTCTGATCATTTTAGCAACTTGTAAAGTCAAACAAGTTGAACTGAGATGGCTGACCTAATTGTAGCAGTGTCTGAATCAATGCAAATTATAGCACTTTTATCAAGTTCATGAAAGAAATTAAATATTAACTTTTAAAAGTGGCTAAAAAGTTTGGCATTTAAATGATTATTTAAATGATAACCAGTCAGCTTAGACAGAGATTTATTTTCTTGGAATGAAACTTTGCAAGCATAAAAAATTTGAATCTGAAAAAAAAATTGGCAAATTACAACTTTTACATGTACATTTTTTTCACCTGTAAGGCAAAATAAAATGTGTTGCAAGCTGTTTTGAGAAGAGTGTACACATATTCCACTTGTCTGTATACCGTGCGAGTCAAAAAAACTGCAATAATTAGATGGAAGCCATATTGTAAGAACAAAAGTAATTTGGAACAAATAATATTAATTTCTAAATAGGTCATGGATTAAGCTTTCAAACGGTGAAAGAATGGTGAAAATTGATATAGGCGTTGCAAAGATATCCTTATTTGAATAATATGGTATGAAAACAGTTCTGTCCAAATGAGCATGCCTTGTCAAACGAGTAAGTACCAATATTGGATTGAATTTCTTGCCAACACCTGTTGAATAATAACATAAACCTATTACCTTGCTCTAGTGATCTGAAGGTTATCTCCTCTTAATCTATTAATTTACATTTAAAAGATAATTTAGGCGGTCTTTTCAAGTGCAAAATGACATGTGTGGGGGTACTCACTTAGAAAGGAGGGCTTATCAATCAGCCACTGCTCAAAATGCCTCAAGATCAGATCACAAACGAGCAACGTGCTCTAATTGCTGGGGTTTATTTTTCAACCAAATCTCATGCAGAAGGTAAACAGAGATTCCGGGATGCATTCCCCCAATCGCGTGAACTATGTGCATCACTATCTAATAAATTCAGGCGAATTCAAAAGAACGTGAACAGTCCATAACCTAAATAAAAAAAAAACCTTGTGAATACCGCGAAGGACGAGAAGCAGGATAAACGTTGACTGCGTTCGTCAGACATTGACAAAGGATCCAGAAGTGAGCTCGCAAAAAAACCCTGCCAAATGTGTCCCAGTACATGTATTACCGAATATTGAATTTTCATGGCCACCAAGCTCAAACGGCCCTTATCAAGGCACCCAAAAACAACAGAGAAAAGGATAATGTCATAATTGTGTCCTCCATAAATAAAACATTTGCATGACAGTTAGACAGAACAGTTTTTATGCCTTCCTATTCAAATAAGTGTATCTCTACGACGCCTTTATCAATTTTCCCCATTCTTTCACCATTTTAAAGGTCAATCTATGATCTATTTAGATATATACATTTCATGTTCATGATATCTCTTGTTCTTAAAATATGGCTTTCATTTAACTATTGCAGGTTTTTTTTGACTCACTCGGTATAGTTCATAGCAGTGTGTACATTTTCCCATGTTGTAATTAGAATTTCCATCCAGAGCATTAGTTTAGCTGTGTCTTCTTATCCCCTTGCGTTTGTGATTGCAGTTGAGTGTTGGACAAAATATTATGTGCTCTACTGTGCTAGTGCACTAAAAAGATTCATCAGTTTTGTTGGGGATCATTTTGCAAGGAGGTAATATTCACAAAATTACAAACCCTCTCATAATATAGAATTTACATAATAAAACTAGTATTCAAAATTTGAAAATTGAAATCCTTCCCAAAATCCTACTTTTTCTGAATTTGCAAAAAAATGGACCCTGCAAAATTAAATCCCTTAACACCAGTTAAAAAGATTTAAATTTTGTATGAGAACAGTGTATATACTAAATATTTATTTTAACATTTTCAGCAATACGCGCCTAGCATTTTCGGAGGCATCCATGTCTCTCATTCACTTGTATGAATCGTCTTATATTATACTCCTGTGTATATTACATGTATTATACAAAATTACACATTGTATTTTTATATTTACTTTGAATGTATTTTCTTGTGTATGATGACTCGATGAGATGAAATAAATGAAATCAAATCAAATTCATTTTTGGTTTCATGATCAGATTATATCATACGGTAATGGAAAAATTGTTGAATTTTCAAAAACAAGAAGTGTAGATCTATTCAAACATCTTTGATGTGTTGTGTAAAAGTACTCTTGTTTTGAAAATAATAGATCATATCATTAAATCTACAAACTGATTCTTTAATTGATTAACATGGTAATATGCATGAGGCAAATTGCTTTTTAATAAGTGGTCAGTGGTCAAAGCACTATTTTCTTGTACTCAGACCATGCTGTACCATACTTGCATTCTAATCAAGCATGATATAAAATATATGTAGGGACAAGGACCTAGGAGTTATGTTTTGCTATTTCCTGGTCTATGTTTAAAGGAGCATGGTCCGATTGCCTCAATTTTTTTTCAAACTTTTTTGAGATTTTGGTACCAAAATATTGCTCATATTTTTCTCATCTATAAGCCATGTGAATTTTCATGGCTGAATTATGTTACATTCTGGAGATATATATGAAAATGTGTCTAATTATGGTAACCATAATTAATTTTACATAGTAACATATACATGTACTCTGCTCTGAAATACAATATTGCCCTTTAAATGCAAAACAAGTTAACCCTATTTAAAAACAAGTTAACCCTATTTAATGCCCCCCCCCCCCGAATTTCGTGTTTATCTAGACATGTGAAATCAAATACAGTGCTCAGAATGGTTGATATATGACCTCCAAATAGAAATACTTTCTTTTTACCCAATTTTTCTATTTTTTAAAGCATGATTTAATGGCTTAAATGGCCTGAAACCATGAGATTTTGTCAAATTTTAGGCCAAAATTTAGCTCAAAAATTGGGACAAAAACTGTCATAAAATTATGAAATGTTTATCAAATAAAATAATTTCTTTTGATTTGAAGAGATAATTTTACTGGCTTCCTTAATAGAACCTAAAAATATATACTTTTTGAACATAAGTAGCCAAAATACTGACTTAGATTTATGAAAAATTAGTTTTAAACAAAGAGCTCATTAATTATTCATGAGCTAATTTGCATATGATATGCATAATTGATAATGCATCCTCATTTTCAGAAAGCTGAATGTCCAAGCTATCCAGTGATGTGCCACTTCCTATACCATTACAAACGAGTCTCATTTAAAACATGCCATATAGTTCCTACTACCCAGTGCACACAATTCATGCCATTTTGGAGCGGGTTAAATAGGGTTAACCGTTCAGCTGAAATTTGAAATTTGAGTGGTCATTTGTCATATGACTTTGAATTTAACTAAATTTTGAAAAATCATACCAAGCTCCTTTAATGCATTTTTAAGCACAGAAATGTATTAAAGGTGCAATTCATGATTCTGATGTGAATAAAACCTCATCTCATTTGTACCTATAGTTAGACATATGAACACAAAATAAATGCATGCTGAAAAATTCACTTGATTCTGATTCCCCTGCTAATTCCAAGCTAGTTCTGAGCTTTACACACTTCTAGATATCTCCATCTGTATTTTGGAGCTTCACGTCTGACATACCTACCCCTTTCAAAGTTGAGTGCCCCCCTGCATAAATTGCCTCTTTAAAACTTGAGTTAACATTGAGTAAATGACCTCTTTGTCTGGTTAATCCAATAGACCTTGGGTGTGTGTGGTCAGTGGTTTTAATTTTTGACTTTCAGAACAGGGAAATTGAATATGTAATAAACAGAACATTTTATCTGATTAACAGGTCCACCTAGTCGCCCTCCATCTATCTACAAACCAACTTCACCTACAGAGGAGAGTGTTGCAAACAAGACATCTGATTCAGGACAGCTAGCAAGACAGAACAGTGTCCCAAGGAGGACGAGAAGGTCTATCAAGACTTCACACCAAGACAGCAAAGTTGTAAAAAGGTAACTAGACTTGAATCCTTGTCAATAATACCTAAAGATCGGGGGCCGCTCAAAGAAAAAAGTGGTAAGCATGCTCGTCAGAAAAAACGTGGAAAAAGGTTCGGATTTTGCCCCATTGGCGTCGTCGATGTCTTTAGAAGAAGGGGTGCCTTTTCAGGGTAACTTTCGACACTATGGGTCATCTTTTTACGATATCTCCTACTTTAGGGTCACTTTTTTGCCAGCTTTTCTAAAATTCCAAGAAATAACTACAGAAAAAGCTTCCAATGTATTATTCATGTTTTTTATGGCAGAAAAAAGTGCGGTGTTACGCCGGTAAGGGTCCATTCCAGTGTATTATGCCAATTGTCCATTATGGCATTTAGGGGTCAATTTTAGTATATTACGTCATCGTGACCGTACATTTAGGGGTATGATTTTGAATATTTTACGACATTAAGTGTTAGAATTTGCTGCACATGATTTCGACATTTAGGGTCCCATTCTGAGGTGCTCTGACGAGCAAGCGTACCACTTTCTTCTTCGAGCGGCCCCCCCGGGGACTTAAAGATCACAGGGTCTCTACTTGGGGGTGGCATTCACAACCCCCGGTCTAGACCCCCTTTTTCAGGCCTCCAGACTGCTCATAAGATGCCAATTTTTAGCATGATTCAGTCCTTTAGACCCCCTTTTTGAGGAAATATACAATATTGTAGCTCCAAGTGTGAAAATTGATCAACAAAATTGAAAATTTTCAGCTTTAAAAGGTTTTTGGCCAAAATTTCAGTTCACTAGGCCCCATAAGTTTTTGTGACATGAAAAAAAGGATGGCTCCTGATGTAGAAACCATTCACTATGTTTTCCATCATGTCTCAGTCTGCAGAAATTAGCCAGGCTTTAACACTTTGATTTTGAATGTTGAAATGAAAAGTGTACTTGTATTTAAGGCAACAATCGTGTTTTTCAAAGGACTTGCTATGGAATATACCTTTTCTGATATGTATAGAAAGAACACACAATATCAGTGTAGCCTGTCAGTAGTTCAGATATATTCTCTATCTTTGTAAAGTTATAAGTAAAAATTGGAGTATTTAATAAGTAATTCGCAGGCGAATGAGATAATCAGTGAAAATTTTTCTAGAAATAAATTGTTGAATTCTCAAATTAAAACTGATTTACATCTACCAAACCAACTTTTGTAAAGATGTTGTTTATTTGTATATATTTAACATATAACTAATAAAGTTTTATTTGTTTGTTTTGATTCTATCATGCCTTTCCTTGATTCAAGGAAGTTTTAATGAATTTTCATGTCCACATGGAATCATGGATAATACCTTTAACTTACCTTTTACTTTTTCTCTCTGATTGTAGGAGGCCTGAAATTACTGTTGTAGCAGCCAGACCCTTAAGTGAGGTTGTAGGCTTTGGGAAAGGAGCCTCTACTTTAGACTCAAGAGCTGGGCCTCGTCCTGTACCTCGTAAACGTCTTTCACTCACCATGGATAGTAGATCTGGTAAGAAGGAAATTGTACAAGTTTATAGAATATTTGTGTTCGTTGTTACACTAGATATCAGTGGTTTGCATGCCATGATCTGCAAAAGGTCTTGTGGTTTATTATGTAATGTAAATGCATGGGCAATGTGTTCTAAACTGTTTTTGTTTCTGCCGCGTTTCAAGTAATACCGTCATCATAGTTGCCACCTGGTCCTTACCTTTAGGTGTGTCCCAGACCGCCAAAGTATGAAAATTTAATAATCATGTTTTTGATTTTGGAATTTAACAAGCTTTAAATCTAAATTTTTTGTACACGTAGATGTGCCCTCCTGATTCTTAAAAACTGACCATCTCTATACCTATTTATGGCTCAAAAACCCAACCATCAATATATCAATTTGGCAAATTTTCCCAAAATGCACCTATTGTAAGCAATTGGGTGTTTTCGTTTATGATGGGAATTGAACAACCGCATCGATATACCAACATTTAGAAAAATCACAAAAAGCAGGCGCATAAACGTATACCATGTCAGTGTGAGTATTGGGTATTAGGCCACACTAGGCAGCTTGCAATGAATGACTGCATAGATGTTGAACGTCACACATTAAGCTTTGTGGCTAAATGGCTAAGGCATAAAGATGCATGTTCAAATGGTTCCCCATTGTGATCAGCCGTTGCATGTAATGTGCCGATACATTTACGTAACAATCCCATAAATCCTCTCATTGTACATTTCTGAAGATACCCTTCAAGCAATTTATTTTCTGGCTTTTGTAAGTTTTCTTTACAAATATCTGAATATACCCTTTTTAAGTAATTTCTTTACTTACTTGATCAGTTTTTCATTTAAGTTGATTGTATTTTTTGTGTCTCCTGTTTCATTTTCTCCCCAGATACACCTACTGCTCCCCCACCTCTCCCCACCAACAGACCAAAAGGGAAGTACATACCACCGCCTCTGCCATCAAATCGACCTAAAACAGCCTACAAACATCCAGTGTCTGTGGGCTCCACACCATCATCTGGTAGTAGCACCCCTGAACCTAGGATAACACCTGTTCCAAAACCAAGAACGACATCTGGATCAAATCAGGATGAGGCTTTCAATAACCATGTGAACAGTAGCAAACCGGTTCCTCCTCAGCCTATTGCTAGGGTTAATCATGTACCGGATAGACCGGCTGTGTCGCAAAAGCCGCCACTTACTGCAAAGCCAAGCGCAGGAAGCAGTGCACCAACGGCTGTGCCCAGGCCTGTAATGCCACAAAGGACTAATGTTCATCCACCAGTAGCGTCAAAACCTCCTGTAGCTGTCAAATCACCATCACCACCAAAACAGACATCGATGAACGATATTTTGTCTTTATTTGATTCTAAAGCTTCCACCACAAGCCGGCCTAGACCGGCAGCTAAGCCGCAGCAGCAGAACACTTCATCTGATCTGGGATGGCAAATTGCAAGTAGTA
Organism: Ophiothrix spiculata; assembly: GCA_000969725.1. Taxonomy (NCBI): domain Eukaryota; kingdom Metazoa; phylum Echinodermata; class Ophiuroidea; order Amphilepidida; family Ophiotrichidae; genus Ophiothrix; species Ophiothrix spiculata. Next base: position 26,904 of record JXSR01S009989.1, read on the forward strand.
TTGCGAATAACATTACTGCAAAAGATGTGCAGCGTGGTGCTTCAGCAGTATCGGCTGCTGCAAACTCTGAAACTGGCCGTGCGTTTGGCAATACGGCTGTTAGCGCTGCTTCATCATCGTCTGATCCTAGGCTACAACTCGCAGGAAGATCTGCGCAACATGTCAGTGCTAGTGATGTTAGTAAAACAGCTGATACTGTCAATAGGGTGGCAGGTTCGGAGCAAGGTCAAAAGGCTGCATCAATGGCATGGAATGTGGCGCAGAACAATAGGGCACATAACAATACTGGTTTCTCAAACTCAACCCAAAATACAGCATCTTCAAAATCCGGTGCCAATTTTGATTTATTAACGGGACTCTTTTCATCAGCTCCTTCTAAACCAGCAGCAACAACAACAACTAGTCAATCAAGCGGAGGACAATCTTTAGATGATCTTTTAGGTTTTGATCCCGTTCCATTAAACAAACCTAAACCACCGCCACCTTCATCTGGGCCAGCTACGGGTAAACTGTTGGGTAAACCAACTATAATTAGGCCTGGCGCTAAATCTGGGAGTAAACCAAGTAGTAGATCAGCATCACCTAAACTCGAATTGGAAGCACAGGACCAGAGCAAAAAGGGCAAAAAGCCACCACCCAGGGTAAGTGTCACAGTGTGTGTTGGTGTATGTTTTGTTTGCACTGGAACTTTGATTGTATTGTACTTTCTAACCTTCTCTATCATCATTTTATCTTACCACTGCTTGTAAGATTGAAATTTTAGACTTGTCAGATCTTACCATTAAGGTTATAGGTATCAGTACATCTTTTCAGGATCAAAAAAACCCTAAAGTGTAAATAAATTGTTCGTGTTCTTTCTTTGATTGACCCTTCATGATGATGATATCATCTACAGATCACTTACTTGTGATTTAGTGCCAAGTGTCATGGTGATATGTAGTCGCTGCATCTAAATCATTATTTATTAAAGAATAAACTTGGAAACAGTATGTACCAGAAATCCTCAAAACGTGTGTTTATCATTTCAGCCTAGCGCAGGTCCACATAAACGTATGGCGCCATCCAGACCAGGTCCACCGGGTAGTAGAAATAAAGCTCCAGCGCCACCAGGGGGTGGGATAAAGCCTAAACGGTTGGCTCCGACAAGACCAGCTCCTGGAAAACCTGGCCCTAAGAAATCTACTAAAGGTAAATTCCAGATTGGTTAAAGACTTTTACTACTTTTTTTTATCATTTGAGCATTACATTTCTCCTTTGTATTAGCATTAGGATGTTTATGGTATAAATAGGAAATTGATTTTTTTAAATATTATTTCAAGAGGAGAATCAGTATTGTAAAAAAGTAATTTTCAGGAAAACATTACAAAATAAAAAAGATTATGTTACAAAATAATGAGATTTGATTGATTTATAGGCATATTGATTGTTATGTGCTTTAATATAACTTTTGCCCCTGTCTAAATTTTTCTGGGCACTTAATAAAATTCATGCAAATCAGCTGTGGAAGTCAAGATCATAACAACCATAACAATACTTAACAATCATAATAACTAAGCATAGCAAACATGAACTGTGGCCATGATTGGCTTGGTTTCAACATATTAATCTTTCCGTAAAAGCTCCATGTTAAAACCACAGCCTGAATTCTGCAGTGCACTTTGGTTTTATTTAGCAAAAGAGGTATTTTCCATCTTCAACCCCTTCCCTCCCAATCTTGTAATGGCGCATTCAGAGTCGAGCAATTTCATCACTGCAACATGGATCAACAACTATCGACACACAGTCTTTATACTTGGTATTAGTAGTTTAGTAGTGTGCATTAAATTCTAAAGACTGTATTGGTAGACGCCGGTGATGTTGTAGTGTTGAAATTACTGGACTTTGAATGCACAAAAAACGTGTGCAATTCTTGATTCTTGCAATAAAATCAAGTAAGTTACTGATTCTGCTTATATGACTCAACATCTTACAATTGCTTTGTAGATACCAAGTCCAAAGAAAATCTACCACCAAGACCTGGACCTGGACATCCACTGTTTAATTATAAGGTAATGTTAAAACATAAATAGAAAATAACTATAACTTTGGATGCACTAATATGTGATCTGCAGTCACCTGGAAATCATTTCAATGGCAGGATTAGATATCCTCATTTGAGGTTGCGAGTAACATCTTGTTGCAATTCAAGCATAGCAGTCACGCTGTAAAACTGATTGTGTGATCATGAGATGTGCTATTTGAAGTTTCACATGTAAAATGATCCCTTGAGCATGACGAAATGATCATTCCTGCCACTCATTTCGATTTGGAGAGCACCTTCAATAATCTGTGGCTATTTCTTATGACTCAATAAATGTGATTTTTAGCCAAAACAAGTTTCTTCCAAGTTCTAATTTTTTTAAAGCTGTAGTAAAGCTTAAGCTTTAATACACAGATTTTGAAAGTATAGACATGTCAAGACTTTCATATCACTTACTGTTTCTTTATTTGTGGTTTTAAATTTTTTTCAAAAGTGATTTGATGGGCATTTTGTTGCTTAGCTTGTCAGAGAAATTTCTTTTTTTAAGTTTTTACATTTTATAATCTTCTAAATTTACCAAAACTATAGAAAAAAAAAACATCATCTTTTACACAAATCATATCTTTCACTTAAAGTTATTGACAGCTATTGACAGATTTATCATTCATATGATGATTCTTGGGATAGTTCAAAATTTTTAAAAAATATCCATTTAAGACAATTAAATCTGTTTTTTTACTCAGTTCTTTTTTGTTACCTTGTTGCATATCTGATATTTCTTTCATACAGGGTGACTCAAACGCTCTACATTCTGGTCCAAGGGCATTGGCGACATTTAGCTATGATGCCGCATCAGCAGAGGATTTGCCTTTCAATGAAGGGGACAACATCAAACTACTGGAGAAAGTTTCTGATGATTGGTATAGGGGAGAGTGTAATGGAAAATCAGGACTGTTCCCAGTCAACTATGTTAATGTAATTGTAAGTTATTTTGATGTTTGTCATTTGAACTGGGACTGGGTTGTGCTTGTTTTTATTTGATACATGCAGTGACACTTTTGTTTACTGAAAAGTTGTTACCACATAACTTTGCCACACTAAATTGGCCAGTTGTCACGATTATCATACATGATCCTGTAATGTTCGTGAGGTTATTGAATTACTTGTACAAATTTGCCGCGTATACGTATCAACCCAATTTTATATCCCAGATGCTGTTTACAGAGTGCTTAGACTTTTATCCCTATTTGCCAGGAAGTGTCTATTTGAAGGAATATTAAATTTTTTTGAAGGTTGCAAATTTTTCAAAATTAATTCTGTTAAGTGTAAGATGACTGGATCAGATACCTAAGACTATATTGGAACCATAGATTTAGAGCTTAGATCCTGGATTTCTTACACCGATGTAATGTCAGCGACATACCTCAAATTGGGGGTTTTCGGGTACACTCTGTTCCTGCCAAATTCACCCCCGGGAGCTGATATTTGGTTTCGCGCAGAGCCACACAGCGCAAATAATACCTTACGCGAATGATACATCAACGTGCACGCAAAGCGTGCTTATGTTTTCAATATTCGGGCAGTATGACAGGATGCGATGCATCATCAACAAAGACCCTAAAACCCCAATTTGATACACATGGTGGAATAAAAACAGCGACAAGTCCATAATCTCTGCTCAAAATCTAGGATGGAACAGCTTCTTTAAGAAATTGCAATATATTCAAATGGGCATGGCAGGATGTGTGCATTGTCTTTGAACACTGTCAACTTGTGATAAATTACATGCAGCTATTAATGTCTCAGTATCAGCAAGTAAACAGATAAATGAAATAATTTCTTGTTTTTTCTTTTTTTAGGAGGATGTGAAACCTTCATCAGGAGTAGGAGCTACTATGAGTGTCACAAGGTATAAAGTAGGCTCAATGACAATAATGGCCAGCATTTATTTTACATAGCAAAATGAAGAAGTCATATTACAATTATGTTGCTTCCAAGAAGCCACCAGAGTCAAGTATCAAGTTTGTCGTAGTTTATCTTCTAATAGAATTTGAAATTAGGCACAGGTCCATTCAAAAGCGCAAAAAAGCGTGAAAATGCGCATTCCCCAATTAACATTGTTAGTCAACTAAGAATAAGAAAAATACAATAAAACCCATACGCAGACAATGTTTACCGCCCAGAATCAAAACCACAAAAATTTCAATGACAATGAAAAGTCTTGAAAACATGATTCCCATATTATTAATTACATGTTTGAAAACTTTAGGAAGTTTGAGGAGTCATCTAGTTTTATCCGGCATTTATTTAATAATAAATTTACAATTAGTTTGTGTTAGTTTATCGGTGAATTTACGTTGTAAAAAGTGATTTTTGAAGAAGTCACGAAAAATGTGTGATGGATTTTGGTGCATGCTTTTGCTTGATTTCACAAAACCCCGGTGCTTAGTTTAGGGTTAGGGTATGTATGGTTAGGATCGGGTCATGTTTAGTGTTAGGGCTGGGTCATGATTAATGAGTTATGGGTTGGTCGTGCGTTAGGGTTAAGTTTTTGATGAGACCGTAAGTATAATTTTTTCCCAAGAAACATTTACCAATTAGTTCCTTGTTCATGAGAGTTTCAAATACTCTCAGCTTTGGCATTACTCAGATTCAATCTTGGGACTGTCTGTGTATGTATTGATTAAACTGCTTCAAAAGGCCAATGTTTGGGAAATAATTTTGTTGACATTTTGCCACTACTAATATAAGAGTTTCTGTCCATGTACAAATATTTCGCTATAACTGGGGTTTAAGCCACCGCTACCTGAACTTTTTTCAATATTTCCAGTTCATATGATAACATTTTAATAATTTTTTCAATATTTCCAGTTCATATGATAACATTTTATTAATTTTTTCTTTTTTTTTTCAGCGGTCCAAGGTGTATAGCCAAGTATGATTATGATAGCCCAGAACAAGGAGACCTTCAATTCCCCTCAGGTGCTGTGATCAAGTTACTAGAGCACGTCGGCGATGATTGGCTGAAAGGTGAACTGCACGGAAAGACGGGTTTATTCCCAGCGGGTTTTGTGGATATCGTTGAAGATGTCACCAGCATGCCTTCCCTTAGTCTCAATGGTACCTCCTCCGGTATGATATCTTGCTGCATGTGGTAGCTTTTTATTTTACTTTATGTAGAGGTCTGATTCAGCTTGTTTTATTTATTTATGTTGGTTTGCAATTTAGGAACAAATGCTTTTTTAGTAACTTAATATTACCAAAAAGTGTTTTGTCAAAGTTTTAAATATGTTGGTCCAAAAAGTTAAAGATAATTTATACATTTTTTTGGAGGGGGTCACTCATTTTAGCAATATACTACTGAAATTTAATTCTGCCAAAAGTATCGTGAACCAAAACATATGAAGGATTATGCTCAAAAACTTATTTGATAGATGTAACTTAATACTTTTTATTAAGTCATATAATGCAATAGAGATGCTGAAAACCTACATTGTTGTTTGCTAAAAGCTTTCATGTAAGAACGCACAGGCTGAACTTCAACTTTAAGAGTTCTCTGAAGATAGCATATTGTTGTGTATTTAGAGCAGAGATCCCATACTTTGTATACTGGCATGTATAATGGCTTTGTCAGCCATAGAGTATTGTTTCCTTCCAATCCTCCATGGCTGACAAAGCCATGGAGTATTGGTTCCTTCCAAAATCATCTTGGGCACCGAGTCTTGGTTGTCCGTAGTGACAACTGTGCAAATATTAATCAAACTTGGTATACTTCATATCAGTAAGTATACCAAGTTTCATGGTTCTATCACAATGTGCAAAATTGGGCACTTTATATGTGCTTAGGGGACTATGCTATTAATGATATTCTAACCTACACACACAAGGCGTGAGTGCATGTTTTCAATATTCCCGCTTCATGTCAGATGCAATGTATAATCGGCAAATCCTGAATACCCCAATTTGATCCCCGTGCAGGATAATAGCTGCGAGTCTGGGATATCTGCTGTAAATCTAATGTAAACCTTGATTAGTACATGTGTTCCTTAAGCCCTGAAGTGTGAATACACATGTATTTCATACCTAAACCAGTGCAATGTATAATCCAGTTTCAGCAATGTCCCCTTTCCCAATCCTCTTTAGCATTGGCATGTAATTTACCTGTTTTATTCTCTAGAAACCTATGTTGCTGTCATGGTTGTTACCAAGTATGCCGATTTGTTAGATTATCAAAACAATTAGATTTTGGATGCAACAAACAAATCTTTACCACTGCATTTATGTATCCACAAATTGTGACAAGCGTAAGACATGTTAAGTACACAACAGTTGTTTTATGATGCATAATGATGACATGTATTTTTGTAATTCCTTTGATAGGAAATATAGCAAGAGCAGCTTATGACTTTGATGCAGCAGATAACACTGAAGTTAGCTTTAAGGTAAGTCAACATGATTTAGGGATCAAAGTTTCTGTTGTAACCCTAAAAAAGCAAGCACATATTGGCATAGCATGGGACTTGAAACAGGCAGAGCACCACACCCGCTCCTTTGGCTTGTCAACAAGAAAAGTTCAGGTGGTCTACTACAGGGACACCACTTTTCCTACTTTAGGAATTCCTACTTTTTGGTGATTTTGGAGCATATTTCCTTTTTTTTTTTTTTTTTTTAACAGAATTTCAGAAATTCAAGGTTTTTTTTATTAAAGTGATAGAGAGTTGCATAAAATGGTTCAAAGGGTCAAAATGTGCATGAAAAGAGAGATTTAAGCAACTAAAATATCAAAAATCTTCTCCAAGGGGAAGTTTTCTCCCTCCGCTCGAAAATGGTATCCGATCGAGACCAATTTCCTTTTTTTTTTCCGTACCCAAGTGGCATCCTTGCTACTAGGAGAAAAAGGAAAGAAAATTAAAGAGAAAAGGGGGATGAGAAATGTTCAGGCAATATAAAATAGAATGGAGTGTGTGTAAAATTTCACTGTTTCAGTCACTATTTGATTAATGTGCAAGTTGCAAGATTCTGTATTAAAACATAATAAACTCTCTGTAAGAGCAATAAAAAAATAGGTAAACAGAATTTAATTTGCTGTTAAATGTTCATTGGCATAAGACATTGTAATGTTGACAAATTAACAAAACAGTGGTGACATTTGTTTTGTATAATGCTTATATTATGCGTCATTGACCATATCAACTTTTACCTATGTTGCAACGGGAAAACAGTGCCTCTCTGTGTAAACAGTTCACGGCGCATCAGGGTTTCACGAGGATTGTATAACTTGTATATAGAAAGCAAATAAAATGATACAGCTATGGTAGATAAATCAAGCAGCCTCTTCGCTCTCATCCGATCTCATGGAGAGCTGTCCTAAATGTTGCATTTTCAAATTAATTTTGTCAATTTGCAAATAATCATTTCATAAGACCCTATTTTTGACTAAAAATTCAGTTCTGTTACCCCTATGTTGGAAACCTGTGCACTATATACACTTAATAAAATTGTTGATTAACAACTCCCAGGAGAAATCTGAAGGTAAAAATATATCGGGTCATCCATTTTCTCTCTACAACAGGAAGGCGACATGATAACTGTACTAAACCAAGTTAACTCTGAGTGGCTATATGGTGAGGTCGGAGGTCAGAAGGGTAAATTCCCATCAGTATTTGTTGATCATATACCACCCAACTTACCTGATTTACCAACACCAACAGACAGCTCACCGAGTGGATCTGTCCAGGTGAGTTAACAATCAATCAGTGGAGAGGGAGCGTTTCATAGATTTTGAAAAGGAGATAAGATAAGATAATATTTATTGGAATTTCTTGCACTTCAATACATAAAATTACAAATCAAGAACATGAAAGTATTAATTTACATATTCATTGACAAATGAAATACAGAACAGACACTGAAAACCATTACTAGAAGGCAAGTAATTCAGGATAGGAAGAATGGGCTGATTAGCCCAACCACCAAAGTGCTCTCCTATCCTTAGTGAAACATATATATGTAAATAAAAATTGCTACACAAAATTTATGCATAAACATGATGCATGCTCTACAAAATTTGATTTGTATTTTTTGCACTAAATTGGTTTGCATCAAGTGGATGTTCTGCAGATGAGGACCATCTACTAAAAATATATGACTTTCTAATCACTGAACTAATTTGTATCCAAACTTTTTATTAAGCGGGTGCCAGGCGATTATAACCCTATTGTTCAGACTTTTTGCACCTGGTGGGGCAGAAAACTTGAGACCCAGGCGACAATGTTTTTTTTTCCTACTACAGGGCCTGGGTCTTGCCATATATAATATTTTGAACATATGAGTTAAAATTTGTGTGAAGAACATTATTGGAAACATGGGCATTTTTTGAAAAACAGTGCATATTCATCAGAAGATAATTTAAAAAAAAATTATTTTATTGATAAATTCTTGATTTCCAAGTCAAATTTGGGATTAAATTTCAGAAAATGGCTCCTGGTTCTCTGGAAATCTTAAGGCCCAGGAGCCCCCCCCCCTTTTTTTTTAAATTTCTGGCTACCGGTTCATGTAAACGTAAGAAAAAGCTTGTTTGTATCCAGAAGTTGTGACCAGCGCACAACATCTGACAGATAAAAAATGACATCCCCAAGATTGTTCATGTAAGTGTCATTTGAATCCTTCTTACATTTTGTTTTTCAAATATGTTAAAAAGTAAAATGACCAATGTCCAGCTTTACGGCTTGTAAATAGTGGGCAGGCACATTTATTAACCAAGATTAACATATCAAATGTTTTATTTCTTTTGACAGGGTTTTGGAGAAACCTGCGTGGCTCAGTTTGACTTTGATGCAGGCAACGATGATGAATTGACATTTCAAACTGGTGATACCATCACAATAACGGAGTATGTGAGTGATGAATGGCTAAGAGGAAAGCTGCATGGGAGGGAAGGCGTATTCCCAAAATCATTTGTTGATATTGGTGGTGAGAGTAGCTCTGGAGTCAGCTCTGGTGTCACGACACCGATGACGCCGATGGGCAATGGAAAAGCACTCTTTGATTTTGATGCAGAGGGTAGTGATGAGTTGACCTTCAAGGTAAATTATTTATGTCAAGTGAACAGAGTTCATCACACTTTTGCAGAACCAAATCTTTGCCAGGCAAAAAGAAGTATTGACATCCTCTGTGTTTTCTTTTAATTACTTGTTAACTGATTTCTTCACTTCATTTTTAGCCGCAATTAACTGTCCTTTGGTCCCATTCTCTAGAATTAGTCTGGCACTTTAGAGGGGTTCCCGTGCACCCCCCTTATAACTAAATTCTAACATGGTTTTCAACATCCCTAGGATGTCAACTTAATGAGTTTAGAAGTTAACAATTAAAAAAAATGTCCCACAGGGGTCTAATTAGCATATTTCCAAGATGGCCGCCAAAATACTAATTTCATTGTAATGGCCAAAAAATATCATGTAAAACACTTAATGTTCAAAATTATCATTGGGAAATGGCTTCTGGAGCTATAACAAATACATCTGACTCCAAATTATGTCATATGCATATTTCAAATTCCAAATGGCCGCCAAAATATCAGTTTTTTATTAAAATCAACCAAAACAGCCTTTTAACTGCCTGATATAATAAATAATCAACAGGAAATAACATTTAGGGTTATGAAAAAATCATTTTCCCCCTGATAAGATTGTAAGCTTGTATCAAAATTAAAATGGCGCCTGTTCTGAGATTCAAAATAGCCCCCAAAATGTATTTTTATGCGCAGAAATGGGTTAGAGGCACTTCAAAACTGTATCAAAAACACCAAATGTTCAAAATACTCGATGGAAAATGACTTTGAGGGTAACAATAGTAGCATTTCTTTTTAAATAAGTGTGTTAGTATGTTTCAAATCCAAAAAGGGGCCTGTTCTGAGATCCAAAATATGGGTTAAATTTGCTTTTAATAGGTATCTAAAACACAAAATGTTCAAAATATTTCATGGAAAATGGCTTTGAGGGTAAAAACAAGAGTATTTCTTTCCCAATAAGGGTGCTAGCGTGTTTTAAATACAATATGGAGTCAGTACTGGGATTCAAAATGGCCGCCAAAATATGTTTTTATGTGCAAAAGTGGATTTAGAGGCACTTCAAAACAGTATCAAAAACACCAAATGTTCAAAATATTTGATGGGAAATGGATTTGAAGGTAAAAACTAGAATATTTCTTCCCAAATAAGGGTGTTAGTGTGTTTTAAATTCAATATGGAGCCAGTACTGGGATTCAAAATGGCCACCAAAATATATTTTTATGTGCAAAATAGGGTTACAGGCACTTCCAAATGGTATCAAAAACACCAAATGTTCAAAATAATTATTAAAAATGGCTTTGTAAGTAAAAAATAGAAACATTTCTTCTCAAATAAGGACGTTATCATGTTTCACATTCAATATGGAGCCTGTACTGAGATCCAAAATGGCCACCAAAATATCATTTTATGCTCAAAATGGGAAATGGGTTAAAGTGACTTTCAAACCATATCAAAACACCAAATGTTCAAAAGTAACTGATGGAAAATGGCTTTTAGGGTAATAATAAGACTGTTTCTTCTCAAATAAGGGTGTTAGCATATCCAATATTGACCCTGTACTGCGATCCAACTGCTGAAATACGATTTTAGGCACAAAACTGGGTTAAGATGACTTTGAAATGGTATCAGAAAAACCAAATGTACAAAATAATAGATGGTAACATTAGGAACATTTCTTCCTATATAATGTTGTTTGCATGTTTAAAATCTTTGATGGAGCCTGTACTGTGAACCAAAATGGCTGCCAAAATACAATTTTATGCAAGAAAATTGATATAAGCGACTTTGAAACATTATACATATTGGATTCGAAACGTCTTAACAATCCTATTTAGGTAGAAATACTCCCATATTTACCCGCAAAGCTATTGTGCATCAATTATTTTGGTGTTTTTGATATTGTTTCAAAGCTAAAGCAATTTTCTATAGATTAATTGAACATATTTTGTGTTTTTGAAACCGTTGTAAAGTCCCTTTCACCTATTTTTGTGCCTAAAATTGTATTATGGCGGCCATTTTGGATTTCAGACTAGCCTTCATATTGGGTATGAAACATGCTAACACCTTTGTTTGAAAAGAAATACTACTATTGTTACCCTCAAAGCCATTTTCCATCAGATATTTTGAACATTTGGTGTTTTTGATACTGTTTTGAAATGCCTCTTAACCCATTTTCGCACAAAAACACATATTTTGGCGGTCATAATGAATCTCAGTACAGAGTCCATATTGAATTTGAAACATAATTACACCCTTATTTAGGAAGAAATATTCTTGTTTTTACCCTCAAAGCCATTTTCCATCAAATATATTTGAACATTTTGTGTTTTTGATACCGATTAAAAACAAATCGGCGATCACATCACATACTGTTCTATATGACAAAAGACTCATTTCAAGAAAATCGCATTTGAAAATCTTACGTAGACATTGTGTCATAAAATAGCCTTTGCACTTAAGTTTTCTTCTGATACTAATTTATTTTTAAAAGAAAAGACTTTAAACTTGTTATTATGTTTAATTTCAACTAATATTACTACTTGTTACCCTTTTTGATATAGATCTCTATGTGAAAACGCATTTTTTACATTAAGTGATCTCTTAGTACAGTAATTGAATACGTCAAACTGCGCTATATGATATAGATCTGTATGTGAAACAAAATTTCATCGCGAAGTTCATATAGCGCGCCATATAGATCTGTACGTGATGCGTTGTTTACGCTATACTTAAGTATGTGATTTTTGCATATAGCGCAGTTTGTGTAACGCTTAATTGAAATAGAACGCATATAGATCAAAAGTAATTAATTATTTCTTGTTAATTAGGTTAAATTAAGGCCGGTAACTTGGTAGATATGAAGAAATCATCAATATATCAATCCAGACAAATTTTCTCAAAAAAGTCAAAAATGTCATATAGAACAGTATTTGATGTGACCGACGAAATGTAACCCATTTTTGTGCCTAACATCACATTTTGGATCTCAGAACAGGTTCCATGTTGGATTTGAAACATGCTAACACCCTTATTTGAGAAGAAATGCTACTATTGTTACCCTCAAAGCCATTTAACATTGAGTATTTTGAACATTTGGTGTTTTTGATACTGTTTTTAAGTGCCTTTTTAAAATCGGCTATTTTGGCGGCCATTTTGTATTTGAAATATGCGTATGACATGATTTGGAGTCAGATGTATTTGTATGTTATAGCTTCAGAAGCCATTTCCCATTAATAATTTTGAACATAAAGGCCCGTATTCCAGAAAGGTGTTTAGCTAAATCAAGGATTTATTTCTCGTCAACAGCACGACTCATTGAACTGTTCTGCTTGAAAACTGCAATGATGCGTATCATTCCTGGACAGTTGATGCTCAGTTAAACAATGGTTTAGCTAAACATCTTTCTGGAATATGGGCCAAAGTGATTTACAAGATACTTTTAGGCCATTA
>JXSR01S009991.1:25649-35896 GCA_000969725.1 Ophiothrix spiculata
CCATGAAAATGTGATTGTGCTTTATACCTATTCATCAACGTTCGCGCCACAACTTGATTGACAGGTTCAATATAAACAACTCATTCTGGAATGCATGGAATGTAGGTATCCCGAATTTGCATAATGGATATACTGAAAGAGAGTTCAATTATTATTCATTAATAATTGTATCAAATTTGGTTTCATGTAAAAAGTTTGATAATGATCATTTAGAAAAAATGCATATCAAAATATCACAAAACGTGTATGCTTATTATTTTCTTGAATTTTGAACAAATGCGTTTCTGACATAGGTATCTACCTTTGTTGATAACTCAAAAACTGATAATGCTGTGATATCACGATTTTATCTGTATCTAGAAAAGGGTTGTAATATAATTTGTGCAAAGTTTAATTTCTCTTACTACTATTGTTTTAGCACACGGTCATTTTTCTACATGTAACCATTTTTTGGGACACCTGGTATATGAGAAAGGGAGTGCCTATTGTCTAAAATCGGGTACTTTCATTGAATATTATAATTCTGTAGATACACATGCATTGAAATATACAGAGCATATCTGATATTCATATGTTTTTTGTTGATGTCGAGGCACCAATATAAAGATTTTGTAAGCTGAAAATGTTATTCATTGACCAAAGTTACCATTTATATCAAATTATGCAGCAAACAGTTTTACAAGCTTCAACATATATTTCATAACTTATTTCAACACTTTTAGGACTCAAATTTCTTGTAACAAATTGAACCCTCAAAACATTCTTGGCGTATCCACAAACAAGAAGCAAAAAAACATACAGAAATATATTTGAATCACATTAATGTCGCATTTACTAAGAACACATAAGTCTGCATACTGTGCTAGTTTCAGTATATAGAGCATTTTAGTCCTTAAGCAGATGTAATAAAGTGGTATGATATTCTGTGATAATAATCATAGTAGACTCGTGATGCATTGCTTGCGGGCCCAGAAAGGTTTTTAACACAGCTACCGTAGTTTTTTCTTACATCTCGCTTGACTTAGGATAATACCATTTCCTTTTTGAATAGCAGATGATCAGTCATAGTTTTTTAACACTCTTTAAAGATGTATGAGATAGGTCTGTCCAAATCCTACTTAACAAAACCACACTTAGATCCCTTTACCGTAGGAATTATGAAGAATAATTAGCTTGCATTGTGTTAAGCGTAGACGAATCGTATATGTAAAATATGCGAAATATTTCCAAGTTGCCTGTTTTTAACGAAACTTAGGTAATTAGGTAAAGATTGACAAAATTAGGTGCTGTGAGTGAAAAAAAACTGAGGGCTACATTGTTTCGAGCAGGATGGTTAAAAATGTGAATGTTTCTATTGCGCGTGTATGGCGCAAATTTTGTAAAATATTTCAGCTTAAGATTGACATAAATTCTAGAGCTGAAATGCTTTACTATTCAGCTACAGATTGTCATGAAATCTTGAAAGTTGCACGAAAATGTTTTGAATTAGACATTCTTTGACACTATTTAACGTTGGCCATGGCATATGACGAGTAGGACAAAGTTCCCCTGTTTAAAGGTATGACTTCAATCATTGTCATCAGGTCATGCCTGACGCTGCCCAAAAATTAGGGCAGCCTCTTTCGGTAACCAGAAAAAGGTAATTTTGAAGCTGAAGCTCTTATGTTAACGGCTGTGGAGATCTCCATTTCTTTTGCATTGAGGTCATACTCTATTATACGGTGTATATTTGTTGGGGTATACCACTCCTCCTTCACAAATGAGTTTACATTCCCGATTCTGTTACCTTGATACGAAGGAACAACATGGATAAACAATCTTGCATAAGAACTAAACATAGTGGTGACAGGGTCGGGTTTAAACGCCACATTTAGATTACAAGTCCAATGCTCGAACCACCGCGCCACAGTGCTCCAATACTGGAGTAGTATGGCGATATATTTTTATCTGTATTTATTTAATACATAGCTGAATCAGAATAGCGGGCAAGGTTCTATAAAGCGCTTAAAACCGATGTCTGCCATGTGTTAATATTTGGTGCCCTCTTTTATTCAATCAAACGTGATACCAAACAGCATATCTGAAAAGGTGTTTATATCCCGCAACAAGTATCATATGTTGCAGTTAATGCATCCGCCATTAGAAAATATTATTCAATTTTTAATGGTAGCAAGGCACAGTGAGGCATGCCAGGGAATATTTTAAATCAATTTCGTTTAACGTTCTGTATCGTACCATGAACATGAATCTGTATCACCGTGCACGTGGCAACATTAGTATTTGCAATAACATATACGTACTTTTTCAAGTACTAGTACCTTTTTTTCAATATTGCAGTTTAAAAAAGAGGTATAACATTTAAACAGATATATGTGGGTAAAAAATAACCAAGTCTCAAGTATCATTTAAGTTTTGAATGTTGTAAAATATTAAACCATACAATGTGCAAATAATGCAAAAACATCATTAAATTTACCCCTGTAAAGTTTGGAACACATATAGAGAATTTATAGCAACTAATGTTGAAAATACTGTTATTTTATTTTGAGTTTCTTAAATTTGCAGCATTAGATTCGATGAATTAATTAGATCTAGCAGAACACTAGTTATTGAATTTGTGGTTTCTTTATTTTTAATGATGGTATCGATAGAAGCATATTGAAACATTAATTAAAATTAATGTTTTTAATTCCAATGCTATATCAAATTCTGACTAAATCTGATATCAATGAATTTGAGTTACATTTGACGTTTTACCTATTCAGAGTTCACAACGTTTCTAATGACGCGCTTTTAATGTTTGTATATTTTGCATCATGCAATAAAAATATTGCCCGAGGCTACAAGATATATGCATGCACAAACGTTTCAGCAGTAAAGTAATATAACTAAATTTGACATTCGTAGTCGTATTAATTAAAAATACGTAATGTGAATTCATTTAAATCTGATGCAAAGATAAAACAAGGCAGTGTACTTTTGTGTTTGCCATATGTTCTTTATACTTGTTTTGTCAAACAAAGAAGCTATTCAGAAATGTGTTGGTTTTTTTACAATATGTGTAAACATTTTTAATCAGGTCGACGTGCTGGGTCCATTATGAGATTTAGAGATTGCTTTAAAGTTAATTGTGATGACATACTTATGCATGTAATTAACATTTTATCAAAAGGCTGATTGCCCCGTTAATGTTTAAAATTTTCAATATTTACGTTTAAGAAAAGAGTATTATTTGATTATTGTTGCAAAAAATCTAGGCCTATTTGTTAAGTCCCGGATACTTTAACACAACATTTAGACTTAATGAGCAGATATTTCCAGTATTATTCAGTTCTAGTTCTGGTTTCCTGTTCTGGTATTTGTGGTGAAATATATATCACAAATACCCTCATAGTGCCAAAGTTTCAAATCTGTAATGCCGATGAGTGATTTTGTGTGTGTGGATTAATAATGAGAATACTGAATCAGGCATCAAAGACAGGCTAGTGAAACGGGGATTGTGTTAATCCACAGAGTCAAACATGTAAAAGGATCTGACATTGGTCCAAATACCTACATTTTATGAAAGTGTTTTTGATACACCCACAGAATTGTGCGTGTGTTGGAAAATATATCTTAAAGCTTTGACATCTTATCAGATAAGCTCTCTATGCTATCATTCCACCAAACTAAATCAATATCCTTGGTGACATTGCAACATATAAACGTAAAAGTATTTCGATCAGGGAGTCTCTTTCATATTGAAAGTGACAGTTAGAGGTTATCTTGAAGATTATGTATTTAGAGCTTGTTTGAAATCTAAGCACTGCATATAAGTCCCGTACATTTGCACATAACTTCAATTAGTTCTCGATTATCTAAAAAACAGATAAACATTTGATAATATAATTCATTGGGCATGACCAAAATAATTGAATGTTATAAAATGTGACATAACGTCTTGTCCTATGCCTCCTTTTAAATTTCAACAGTAATGTTGTGCTTTTAAAAGGAATAAAATATTTGAAACTTTTGTTGATTTTGTTGATTTAGAAAAATGCTTTTAATATTGTGTTCAAGTGAATTTATTTGAATGTTGTCCCTTTTTGGCTAAATATATATACCAATATACCGAAAGAACGTGTTATTTCTCAAGAATATTTTTGCGTCTTAATGCAAACATATCAATCATCATATGAGCATTACCAATGTAAATATTAAGCCAATTGCAAACGTAGCACCACAATATATAACTTACGTATATATATTCATAGAATGCATCCTTGTTTCATTTAGTCACTAGAACGTCAAATTTGACAATCCGTTATGACTGAACCCCAAACTTATCCATTAAGCCTGTTACATGTACTTTGTATTTGTCATCATTCAATACGTTATGTAAACCATGCAGTTCATTAAACCAGGTAGGCAAACTGTTTGTTACCTTCTCTGCAAAAGGATAGCACATGCACTTCGTTTTTATAGTTTCTTGTAACCTTGAGTATAAAGCAAACTTCTTTTTAGTTACAAACGATGATAAATATAATAAAATGAGGTCGTTGAATGAAAAGTAAACGTATAATTGTAACCTAACGATAGGCTGATCGAATTAAATTTTACACAACTAATAATGCCAGCATATCCTATTGGAAGTTTATATTTATTGTCATCATTACATCTTGTTTCTTATAAAAGCTCCGCTTAATAAAAGAGTAATAAAGCTGTTATATCATGTAAATTAAACTTGATGTTGCAGTCTGATTAAAAGAATAAGACGTACATATGTGGATCATTAGCATGATTGTAAAATCAATATACAGTATACACATACATTGTTCAAAAAGAAAACACATATTTGCCAAACGTTTTTTCCCATATTTCCCATGAACTAAGCTTTCACAAAAGCTGCAAATTGGCAGTTATGTACGTGTTAGTTGAACATTGGTAGAGTTTACAAAATCACCCTGAAATTTGAAACAGAGTTAATATGCATGTATTCCGTATGATTGACATGATAAATGAAACCTCATCGAAAATGACATTCATTTTTATTGGCTTATGATTGAAACGTGATATCAAAGTGTGTATTCTTTTGGGTGTGCAACAAGTATTAAATGCAATAGATAATACAAACTTCATCATAAATTATCTCCTGGGTACCTCACAAGTAAAACAGAATTTAAAGTAAGGAGTGTATGCGAATATAGGTTGTTAATACATTTCCAATCATATACTGACTAATATAACACATGCTATAAATACTCATAAAATATGAAAATCTTCCCTTTTTTTTTTTTTGATCTTTTTTTAACTACATCCTATTTTCATAGCATATGTTTAACTGCATTTTCAACCACATGAAACCTCTGTGATATAATCTTTGTTCCTCTTTTATCTTGAGGTCATGCAAGGATTTATATCTGACGCGTCAGGACCAATAGACACTAAACCCATGAGAGGATGGCTATTTTACTTGTCTGTCTCTAGCAAAACGGAAACTAAATATAACCCTTGTGTTCTTATTACACCGTTTGCTGTTCGCTCAAAATAAAGAATGCATAGACGTGCTTTCTTTTTTAAAATACAAAAACACGACACTAACTAAATGTAACTAGAGGCAACTTCTAAGAATGAATGAAGCAAAATAAGGAAGGTTATCAAACTTGCTTTCTTATCAAAAGGTTATATTTAATCAAAATCCTACTACCTAATTTTACAACCAAATTGAACAGCGTTATATATTTCATTCCAAACACACATTCCATCCATATAGTAATTTGTCACCAAAAGCCACCAGATAAATGTATATTAACTTCCAATTTTAAAATTACACAAAGTAAAATCAAACAACACCTAAACATGTTTGTACATTTATTATACGGTGAAAATATTGTTATGTGACGGCACAAACAAATGCACAAAAGCAAATGCACTTTGGGTAAATGCCCATTATGTAATTAGGAGTTTGGCATTTTCTACCCGATTAACTGGTGATAGAGTGTGAAAATTGTTAAGTACATGAAAAGGTCATGGTTGAAATACTTTTTGTTTCAAGATACATCGTAGTAATAGTTTTGTATCCTAATAGAATTGAATAGCAACTTGGAAACTGTAACTCTTGTAAACTATCCTTCTCATTACTTGCGTGTAAAGTAACAACAATTAGCACGATAAATCTTTTAATAATAAACTATTTTTTCTCGTTTTAACGTTTCTTTGCATCATAGTATCATAGGATTACCGACAATAATGTAATCGATATCAGCATTTTTACAGACATACAAGGAATTATAATCCAAATGCTTTCTTGAATGTAAGTAGATTGATTAACGATAACGACCGATGTCTTGTTTCGTACCAAGTACGACTGATAAGAATCAATGATTTTTATAAAAAGAAAAACGAACTCTGAAACATGAAAATGAGATTCAGAAAGATAGTGGACTGTAACTGTAACAATTCTGATCCATTCGACAACTTCCCTATCATCTCCCCGTAAGCGTTTTCAATTCTGAAATGGAAGACGGTAACGGGGAGAAGTTAACCATATTAAAAACCATAATTTTATATTATAGAATAGTAATAACGAATAGTAATGTAGCTACCATGCTATTCCAAGGAATTTTCTTCTTGTTTTCCTCCTGCGTCTAAAATTGACAAAGGACCATCATGGAAATTAAGAGCAGTACTAGACACTGATAAGGCCATAATCTATTTCTGAAATTGTTTTGTTTCGAACATAAAGAAGAAATATTGACAAAATGATATCAATTCCCACAACTTCAATAACCCTCTGGACGAATCATATTAAGTCCGACAGTGAACTTTTTTGTCGTTACAGGTCAGATGAAAAAAATCTGTATAGGCCAGTATTTCGTCATTTGAGAGACAAGAACGAAGTTGACCTTTAGTCATCCGTTTCACCAGCTTTACTAATACAGTAAACGGATCCATTGGAGTCCGAGATTAGTTCAGATTCAATATTTAGAGAGTTGAATAAGCACAGATACGAATTCTTCTGGTAAAGTGTTTAGTTTTAATCTATCGTACGCTTTTTGAGGCAAGTTTCTATGATAGCATTTTTATTGAACGCAATTTTATTTTCATGCTTGCAATTATTAATTTTGATTTTGCAATATGTATAGACTCCTCTAACTCTTTAAGCAAAGATATATTACGCTTTAAATATCTTGATATGCTCCTGGCGAGGGGCCGATACAGATCTAATATAGACATAAATAGGAGATTACTTGTCATGCAAATATTTTTGCAGCTTCTACCTTTACTTGACGAATTGATGAGTTTAAAAAAAAAGCAGTGAAGCTTTTAAGAAAATTAATTATTAGTGTGTTATTTAAATGAAAAACTCTAAACATGTTTTATGTAAGACATATTCTTTCTGTTAGTGCTTACCACATTCACAGTTCGTTTATGCTTATCAAATTGCATATGAAATCCCAAGATCATGCCGAGAGACAAGACAAAGCTACCAAAATAATTGAAATGTATAGATCCCAAAATACGACGTAGATATTGACTTAAGCGTAGACTTCTAGTTTTATGTTTAGATTTAAGCGCTCAAAAACAATATTTGACGCGCTACTCGTTGACGCCTTTGGGCAAATAACGTTTTTCGTAATATCTCTCATCCTGTTGAAAATTTGACTTCAATCAATGTAATCAGGTCACTGAGGCTCTAACATGCAAACTGGGGCGGTAATTATTAATTACTAGAGTAGTATAACCACTATGGTGATTTACAACATGGCTTACTACAAAATATGCACACAAATATTGTCTGACATTTAAAATGTCCCAATCTACAAAATACTTTAATATCCCATTTTGTTTAATAAAAACTGATACCAAACACGACGTCCAGAGATATGTTCTCATATCTAGCAACAAGTCTGAAATGTTGCAACTAATGTATTCGCTATTAGAAATATTATTCCAATATCATGGGTTGTGGGGCATGATTGTGAGGGGGTATTTCGAAGCAATTTCATTCTTATTAGGTAAACGATACGCATCTTACCATCTATATTGCCTTAAACCTGTGCTTTGTAACACTATGATGGTTCAAATAAGTTTCACATGTTAATTTGGGACACGGATATGCCTGCAAGGTTTTAACATGTTCTAAAATATGATAATATTGAACCATACGATATATATACACCTAACTTTGATTACAGCGTGAATTTGTCAAGAGTTAGTAACAACAAATACCAATTCGACAAAGCCATCGGCGCCCCGATGACAAAATACAATGCCCTAAGATCAGGGTGCTTATCAATCAGTGCATTGGATGCATACTAATCTCAAACGGAAATGATGTGACTCTCTCTCAATAGAGTGCAGTCAATTCAAACAAAACAGTAAACACTCTTCGGATTGGTCTTAATTTTAACATATTAAATAATAAGGACTTTTCCAATATAATCTAGAACTTTTATCATTTGTCTTTGCTTTTCAAATATGGTATCAGCTGATTAATATATGTTCATTAAGGATTTCACTAATGTCGAACAATGTTATCGCAATTTTCAACTACGAATAAATTTGATTATATATGTGCTTGAGCTATATTTTATGACATTTTATTTATTCACAACGCTTACTCGTGGCACGTTTTTCATACTTTTGTATCATGAAACGAAATATTACCCTGGTAATCCCATATATTTATACAAAAAGCACTTAACTTGAACTTACGCTGCTGTGGTTAACATTCAAAGTCGTATCAATAATATTAAAAAATGCAATGCAAATTATTTTACATTTTATATACTGATACACACAAAACAGTGTACTGTTGGAGCTGATTTAAAATCTGTAGTGTTTTGTTGTTGCTTTTGTTGGAGTTATTGCTGTTGTTGTTGCTGTTATTTTGGAATAACTGTTATTAAATCAAGAGAAATAAAAACTCATATATTTTGAGAAATTCCATATTTGCTAAAAAATAGGTATGAATTTCTTTTTTTAAATAAATCATAAACTCTGGGACAATTTACATGATGATCCCATCAACTACAAGTCCTATTATTAATCATTTTCAAACATACGACTTTTAATACGGTAGGAGCTGCAATGAAATAGTATACCCTTACAACAGACAGAATCCTTTGTGCACTCATGTGTGTAGCGCTAAAACTAGCACAGCCCCAAACTGTTTAATTATACAATACAACATTAATCTTATTGAAATTAAATAACATTTTCCAAGACGTCTATGTCTTAATGTTCACCACATGTTATTTGAGTGATATTAAAGGATTGAAGATCACTATAAACGGTCGTTGAACTAAAAGTAAATGTATAACCTTTACTTAAAGATGTGCTGATCGTAGGTTTCAAAACTAGTGTCAACATCCTATTATAATATAATGTCATCATGGCATCTTGATGTTCATGCTCCACTTAATACAAGAGTAATAAACTATTAAAGCAGTTATGCTAAACATGAATGCTTCAGCATGTTCAGTACATGTAACAGCTAAAACAGTAGGAAAAATAAATTCAGAAAAATGTACATTATGTTGTTAAGAGTCTTATATTTTCTCCTTAGATCACTAGTGATAGTTGGTAGAAAAATATGAAGTACATGAAGAGTGAATTGTCGATAAAAAGATAATTTTTAGTGACATAATGGTGTTTAATAATAGGCAACTGGGAAACAACAATGCGATTGTTCTTGTATTCTCATGGTATTCAGCTGGTGAGTGAAAGAAATATACCGTAGCCTTTCCAAACGTAAGGATATATCAGATTAATCGTAAATCATCAATTTTGGCAAGTTTGCATGGCGTAAATGTTGATAGACCTTTCATTTTTACATAATTGTAATTATTAAAACCACAATGGATGGTTCGTAACGCATCGTAAACGACATGGCGTCATGCAATAATGTATTATAGTATTGTGATATTCTTCAAGCGATTATTTATAAAATACAAAGTATATCTATATTATTCAATAGATTATAAATGCCTTTGATTTCATCTTATCATATTTTCATGTTATTAATTTTAGAGTACTGAAACCGTTATATTGTGTTGGTTTTTATTCAGTCTGTGGAGCCGTCTAGTCAAAAGTAGACGCAATAAAGCTATATTATATTCTGTGATAATAATCACGGCAGACTCATGATGCATTGCTTTGCCAATATATATATATATATGTGGGCCTAAAAGGGTTTTAAAATATTGCAAACATATTTCATTCTCCAGACTAAGATTAATATCAGTTTCCTTTATGAATAGCCA
>JXSR01S009992.1:0-10811 GCA_000969725.1 Ophiothrix spiculata
GTATTGAGTGATGTTGCACCCATAAACAGCACCATTAACAACTAAGTGTTAATTTGTTGTTTTTGACTGGCAACCTCTTTGTTTATAAGATAGCTAACAACATGTGAGGCGCCGCGCCAAAAAGATGCAGTTGTCGGGTCGAACATATTGCTAATTGTAGCATTTTCTGATGGACACAAGTAGTATACATCATATATACTACAATGAGATATAGGAGACGACAACTGCATCAGATTATTTGCTCTATATCTTGTTATTGTATGTTTGTAAGCTCCTACGGTTTTCCGCCGTAGGGGTAGGCTGCCGGTTATCCACCTTCGGCCGACCCTTTTCCTGCTCATGCAGTAGTTTGTAATTTGTGCTAATAACTTGGTGAAACTAGGGTATTGTGTTTTAGTCAGTGCCTTTTGCAATCAATTCGTTTTCTTTCTGTGCAATACGTATGTGCACTCATTCGTGATCTTTACTGTTTTATTTATATCTTTTATCGTGTTATTTTCAATATGTAAAGTTACGCCTCACATTATTCTGTTTATATATATAACATTATTATTGTATAAATATTTCTTTAA
Source organism: Ophiothrix spiculata (assembly GCA_000969725.1). Lineage (NCBI taxonomy): Eukaryota > Metazoa > Echinodermata > Ophiuroidea > Amphilepidida > Ophiotrichidae > Ophiothrix > Ophiothrix spiculata. The sequence continues at coordinate 573 of JXSR01S009992.1, forward strand.
TCTGTAAATTACTCAATATAATTTTTTAAAGTTGTAAGTTATTTAAGTTGTATTTTTATGTGTATTTATGTGGTCTACATAATTTGTACGGCGCACTGTGTTTCCTTGTGGTTTGAAGTGCGTCTTTTAAATGCCTGTTTATTATTATTATTATTATTATCCTGGCGGCCCACATGTTGTTCTTTGACAGCTTGTATAAAACAGTTTTTGTAAGTTGTAACAATGGTTTCAATATAAAATTTAATATAAATATATACGTCATCTAAAATTTTGTAAACTTTTTCAAAGTTCAATCTATTTAAAGCTGCATGACAGGGTGAGAACATTTTCAAGGTGTTAATGCAGTCTGAGAGTATAAATCTGCCGCATCACTTTAAGCGCAAAATGATTTAACGAGTAACGTAATATTGTTAATGCGTTACGTAAAAGGGGAAAATTTGATTATTATTCATCTAAAGAGATTAGGAGAGACAGCACAATTACCCAATATAATTATTGTGGTTTTACACAGAAAGGGGTGTCGGACACGTGTGAACCGATATCGGGGGGAGGGATGTATGGTGGTGGACACAATTCAATTTCAAAGGTTTTATCCCTGGCTTTAGCGTATATCTCATATCTTTATTTCCATAAAATACAACAAAATATAATATCTGTTTATTACGTTTTTTCAAAGGATTATATAAGGAACAAAACATATGTGAAAAGTGAAAAACAAAAAAAATAAACAAACAAACAAACAAAAATATTGAAATAGAGCCGTTTCTTAATTATAAATGTCTTTGGCTTTGTTTTCATGACTTTACCCTACAAGTCAATGGCAAAGAAATTGTAAAACCCACTGTTTTTAAAGTAGATTTTTCTCGAAATCTGAGTGCCCCCATTATTTATGTTTGAAATTTAACCAGCACATTTGAAAGCAAAATAGCAGAATTCTTTATGTGCTTAGCAACCATAAGAAGAAAGACATAGACCAGCGAGTATTTTTGGTAGTTTAAAGCACAAGTCAAAGTACAGCCCGTATTTGAACAGATCTATGAACTCAGAATCCACTTATAATTTGCGTAGAGATAATCACCACACCTCCATCACAAAGAGTCTGTTACCTTCCCATTGAAGAACGTTGGCACCTATTTGACTCTAGGAGAACACGAGGGTTACCTTAAGGACATTACACACTCTGCTTGTCATATTCTTCGATGATCAAAAGTCATACAGTTAACCATGGATCCAATGGAAGTAGTTTTAGGAGTAGATTGCCTCTGTTTATCAATATGCTTATTCTCAAGCCCGGGATTGGTAATTAGTACAAACGTGATGATTAAAGAAAATTACTTCATATCAACATGATCAAAGAGGTGACGTTTTGGCAAGATGTGTCGGCGAATGCAAATAATGCAGCATTTTTTTAACAAACACGTCAAATGATAAACTGATTTAATTTAATTATACTTTCAGACTTCACATTTTGTAAATCTCGGTTTTTGATGTAATGTGCATTGTGCAATGGCAATGCATTTGGAACATTGGGCATGTTTCAGTGTCGTCATACGTCATACTACGTCGCTACATAATCAAATGTAGCATACGGGACCTTGGAATTCCATGTATTACTAATCATGCATTTCGAAATTTGCATACAGGAAAGGGAAAAGTTCCACAGGCTGTTTAAACATGTTAAAGACCTGAAACCACATTCTTATCATAACAGTATCAATAAGTTTATGGTTTAACATTTTTTCATATCCAGATTACTAAAAAGTTTTAATAAAACCACATAAATTCATATTTTACAAGGATTTCAGGAAAGCAGTATCATTTGACGCAGATTAAACTTGTATTGCATGCTCTCATTTAGCAACATTTACATTTATTACGCATCTCTAACTTTGTCATCTATTTGTTAATAATCACAATTTATGTATAATTTTACAATGACATGCCCAATTATTTGTTTAATACATTTTCACAAATTCTTGTATACTATCTAGACTAGGATGTACATCGAAAGCAAACACACATTTCAACCACACCCGATAAAACCGAAAGAACATCAGGTACAGCAATAACATTTTACAATGCAAGCAATTTGAGACAAAAGTATTATGGCTCTCGGGATTCCCTAATCCTAAAACGTGCACTGTAGATTCAATCCACATTTTACTTCCCCTTTTCTATTTTTGAAACTGGTAAATAAGGAAATATGGTTTTCAACGGTGACTAATGGTATATGCGAGTAGTTTGGAAAAATATGGAGTTAAAGGACAAGTAGGCCTACTATAGTAATTGTTTTATACCATTCATTTCTTGCAAAAATCATTGTTTCAAAAGTTCATGGAGAATTTCATAAATTTCATTGCAACTGCAAATTTCCTTGTAAAGCTCTCCTGATGTTTTTTTGCAATATATGCCCGGCATATTCTCGATGAATCGGAAGTCAAAGTATGACCAAACCATTAAATGACTCGATAATCCACATATTTTTTTTAAAATTTCAATCTTATCTTATTATTATGTCTTCTAAATTTTTCTGCTCTGTGTAAACTTACCAAAAATCCAAATCTTTTGAAATGACTTATTTTTTAAAATAATTGATGGTATTTGTGGTTTAAAATATCGTAATAGACCTCATGAATAATCAAAGCAGCTTACGCATGAATAAACATGTATAGAAATTTGAAAACTATTTTACTGTAGAAGAATATAGATATTGAGCTCATAGCCGAAATCTGAACTCTAGCATTAGCATTGATACTTTAGACCAGCTGCAATTTCCTGAAACCAGCCCTACGATTTCAGTTCGGCGGAACTCACAATTCGGATACGTATCCGAATTTGGATACTCCGTATCAAAATTCTGATACCCGTATCCGAATTTGGATTAAAAACAGCTGAAACGGGATATTAGCTGAATTTAATATTCAGCTTCGCTGCGCACCATACCGGGTATGTATAAAAGTCAATAACATTATCATAATTTGTCATCTAATTTCTAAGAAAGTTTTGGCCAAAATATTTTGCCTTCTGTGATCAATAAGGAGCTATCAGCATAATCAGGACATGTTTCGAAGCTGTCCCGCTGGAATTGCACAGAACAGATGGAAATGACATTTCCACAGATAGATTTATTATAAATGCAAGAAAGATGTTCTACATGTACTTGCCAGCTTGCGCTATCGATTTGTTTCGTGCGCCACGACAGGCGTATCAGAAGTCGGATACCCCTCCATATCCTAATTCTGATACGGGTATCAACATTTTGGATACAAAATGTACGTGTGTATCCAAATTCGGATACGTATCCGAATTGTGAGTTCCACCGTACTGACTTGTAATACAGGTACGTAGTCTAGATGATTTCAAGGAAACAACAGCTTAAGACAAACAAAGTATGTGGTGTGTTGGCTCCTCTCTACCCACCATTTGACTTCTATAAATAGAACAATATAATGACCTACAATATCTGTAGGATTGGATAAAGAAGCGATGAGAACCTTGACAAACAAGTGCGTGTCTATGGTCTCACAAACGTCACGTTTTGCAAAGGCGTCAGACCCTCATCAAAGTTATGTCACCACAATAGGATGCACATGTGACCGTCCAGCCCGTATGAGCAGTAAATGCCAGAAACTTCATTTTGTGCTACAGGTGCAAATACATGTCAAGGTCATAATTTGCCGAAGTTGATTTTTGATTGATTTAGAATCCTTGTACTATAAAGGACCAGCAAAGTTTCATTTCAAGACAATGATGGGAAATGTGAAATATATCTGCATATTTTAAAACAATCAACAGAAAATATAGGGCTTACTGATCTTCGAATGCGTTTATCGCAGTTATACTTTTTTCTCCCTGACAACCTTTGACAAACCATATGTGACCGTCCAGCCCGTATGAGCAGTAAATGCCAGAAACTTAATTTTGCGCTACAGGTGAAAATACATGTCAAGGTCATTATTTGGCGAAATTGATTTTTTGACAGATTCATAATCCTAGCGCTTACTACAAAATACCAGCAAATTTTCATTTCAAGAAAATAATAGGAAATGTGAAATAAATTGGCATATTCTTAAGACGATCAACAGAAAATATAGGGCTTACTAATCTTTGAACGCGTTTATCTCAGTTATACGTTTTACTCCCTGACAACCTTTGACGGACCATAACTTGACTTTACGTATGAAGTTCATTAAGGTGTCATTTTAAACCTTAAAGCATGGTCTTTGCAAATGATTAAAAAAGTGAAATAACAAGAGATGGCATTTACTGCTAGTTTGGGATGGACAGTCAAATAATGAAATTGTATATAAAGGCATGTACGTTTATCAATTGCTTCAGAACTCAACAGTCGGGTTGGTTCACAGATTCGGGAACTGTGGTTGGTTCTTGTGGGGATCAATAAGAAAAAATCACAAGCAGGTATTAACTTTAGTTGATTTTGACTGTAACCATATTTAAGAAAATGAGAGTATTTTCTACGATAAGGCCAAGTTATGAAATAACTATAATCAAAAGGATATTACACTTTTTTTTGTTAAAAGAGGGATTTTATAAATCATTTGACAGCAGTATTCATCATTCAGTTAAATTTTAATATCCAACAAAATTGTAATGAAATAGGTACGGTACAAGAATGACTAATAGTATAGGTAAAGAACTACTTGCCTGGGATATACCAGGATGACCATAGACCCTGGTATGATAGACTCACCTACAGGGATTCTACAGGGTAATCTGCCATATCCGTATGAACTGTAATGTTCCAAAGTGATTAAAAGATTGCCGATTATTTCACTTTTTATTGATATATTTATAATAAATCACAAGGATAAGAAATTGTTCAAATTTCCACGATGCTTGAACAGTATTGACAGTGCACATGTGCAATTGCACTAAAAGGACCATTCATTTCAAATTTTAACCACTAATTGGACATAGCTGAACCACCAAGATCTAAACTAATGGGTTTAAAGCAATTCCTAAACATATCCTGATATATTTTTAAGTATATTGTTATTATGGCCATAAATTCACATTTAGTTATACTTTTCCTGGGCTCAGAATTCTAAAATCTAGCATTGATACTTGGTACCAGCTGCAATAGGTCGAAACCAGTCCTGCGATTTGTACAATGTAATACAGGTAGTCTAGATGACTTCAAGGAAACAACAGCTTAAGACAAAAAAAAAAAAAAATACGTGTTGTATTGGCTCCCCTCTACCCACCATTTGACTTCTATAAATGGAACAATATAAAGACCTACAATATCTGTAGGATTGGATGAAGAAGTGATGAGAACCTTGACACACAGGTGCGTGTCTATGGTCCCACAAACGTCACGTTTTGCAAAGGCGTCAGACTCTCGTCAAAGTTATGTCACCACCATAAGATGTACTGAGAGATTTAAACAGGCTTACAGCACCAGAAACATACCTTTTTGATATTTCGACATGTAGCACAAGTCCTCATCAGAAGTAATCCTGTGATGTTGTGAGGATAGATGACCTTTTCTGACCTAAGATGACGTCAGTCAGAACAGTCCATTATAGAGGGACGGCAAGTCTAAACCTTGGTCACGGTTCAGTTAGGGTTTCTTCCTTTTGATGTAAATGGCCCCCCGCCATAGAATGCATATATGAAATTGCATATCAAGGCATGTTGATGAATTGCTTCAGAACTCACCAGTTGGTTTGGTTTTGGTTGATCAAATATTCAGGAAAAATCACAAATAGCTATTACCTTAGCTGATTTACAATTACTAAATTTTAACAAAATTAGAGTATTTTCTACGATAAGGCCAAGTTATGAAAGAATTATAAACAAAAGAATATTGAACATTTTTGCTAAAAGAGGATTTTATATATCATTTGACAGCAGTATTCATCATTCAGTTAAATTTTAATATCCAACAAAATTGTAATGAAATAGGTACGGTACAGGAATGACTAATAGTATGGGTAAAGGCCGACTTGCCTGGGATATACCAGGATGATCATAGACCCTGGTATGATAGACTGCTACAGGGAATCTACAGGGTAATCTGCCATATCCGTATGAACTTCAATGTTCGAAAGTGATGAAAAGATTGGCGATTTTTTCACTTTTTATTGATATATTTATAATAAATCACAAGGATAAGAAAATGTTCAAATTTCCACAATGCTTGAAAAGTATTGACAAAGCACACGTGTAATGATTATTGCGCTAAGGATCATTCATTTCATGTTTTAACCACTATTGTGACATAGCTTAACCACCAAGATCTAAACTGTTTCAAAGTATTTCCGTACCGAAAAAAAAAATCGACTTTTGGCAAAAATTGCCACTTTTTCCAGAAATCGTTATAAAAGTTCTAAATGTCCGATTTTCGTCGGGGTTTGTTGCTAATTAATGAAGGAATCAACAATTCCAACATGTTCTGTAAGTTTTAAGTCAATAGCATGCAGATATTTTTCAAAATGGCGATTTAAAATTTTCCGAGGTGGCAACCACCCCCATACCCGCCGACTTTGACGGCCTACCATAACCCCACCTTAGGTGGTATCCCCGAAAGGATGTAAAAACAATTACCCAAATGCCCGGGGTCGCTATGTTTTGCGTTTTGGTGCAATCGGCGATCATCCGTTAGGGGGGAGGGGGTACCCCCGAGGGTTAACACTTAACTGCATAAGGTACCCCACACTTCCGTTAGTGCATAAGGGGGGGGGGGGGCCATAGTACCCCCCCCCCCCCAAAAAAAATGAAATTTGGCTCAAATTAGGAGATCATGAATACATTGACATTGTTGAAATAAAATTTAGAACATTTTACTCCCGGTTAGTTTAATGGGCAAATCAATTTTTTCGCACCCCCTTAAATGCTAATTTATGCTAATTAGCTCGAAAACGACGCGGTCCATCTCAATTTTTTTTTCGCCAAAAGAAGCGCAACTACTATTTAGGCAATTACAAAAATTAACAGCCCGAAATAATGCGGCGTTAAAATGCGAGAACCGAAAAACCAAATGTTAGGTACCATGGACCCCCCCGTTATGCAGTTAAGTGTTAAAGCAATTCCTAAATATGTCTTGATATATTTTTAAGTGTACTGTTATTATGGCCATACATTCACATTTTTCAAGATCTGCAACAAAATATGACTTTTTTCCCTAAATTGCATATTTTCCTGTACTTGAATCTGCTCTTACACTGTATGCAATACGAAACAATAACAAAGACAAAAACAAAAAGGAAAAACAAACAAACAAACAAAACAATACAAGACAAAAGAAAATAAAAAACAACAAAAACAAAAACAGAAAAAGAAAAAGAAACAACCATTGCTCCATATCTAGTGTCAACATGGTCAATGGAGAGAGACTTACAACAGTATTATCTGAGATTTCCCTCAACTGTGGGACGTGATGAAATATTTCCCTTTTTATTGGATTAAGTTTGTGTGTCACTACAAAATATACAGTCATACAATTGGGGAGGTCATTGGGAACTTCCATATGACCTTGAAGTAAGCTTAAGTAATACTGAACTGAAAAGGAAGTCTAGAAAGAAGTTTTATGTTGCTAGACAACAATCAAGATTCAATATGAGTATCTTACATTTTAATATATATGTTTCTGAAAGTAGAAAAATGTACTCAAACGATTGAAGACTAAATCACTTATGGCAAGAAATTATTTCGATTTGTGTGTTCTGTTCTTCTCTTTTTACCGATTCTCAAGTATTCTAAAACCAATGGCATAAAAATCGTGCATATTGATACTATAGACAAAAACGTTCTTTCTTTTCTTCAGTGTTCACTTTATAACACCGTTACAACAGTTCAGTAAGAACACGTCATAAAATGCTCTATGTAATCGCTGATTTTTTAAAATTGATCTTTCATTCTCATATTAATTTGCATGAGGAAGATGTATTAATCTCTGTAATGTAAGCCCAACTAAACTATTGTAATTTATGTCTTCGAATCAGATTTCAAAATTATTCAAGCAGACACACTTTTGAATACAGCACTTTAATTTGGTCTTGAAATCACAAATCTTAAATGACCTTGGTTATAAATATTTTAATAAAATGTATGTTTTTCAAATTCATGTTTTTCATCTCAGCATTTACAAAAATAAGTAAATAATATCATTCTACTGGCATCCGTAAGCATGGTAAGGGTGTTCTTTTAAAAATACCTAAACACTTAAGTGGTCAAGGTCCTCCATTGACCCAACCCCGAAACAGCGCTTTCGCGAAAGAATTATACGTTGAAACTCTGGTCAGAGGTAATGTACTTCAAATAAACTAAAACAAAGAAAAAAATGAAAATCGGACAAACCGTTTAAAAATGGCGGCCAAAACAAAATTTGCCGTGTCGGGTCAAAATTTTCCCGCCAAAAAATTGAAAACTCACTTCCCAATGGAATGTTTCAATAACATTTGGCTCATAATTGCAGTATGTAAGTACAAATGCATTTCTTAAATAAAATTTGAAAAAAGTTGTTCGGTTACGATTTTATGGGCAAAACAAATTTGAAGAGCACCCTCGAAAATGCTTATTTATGCTAATTAGCATGGAAAGGGGTGGGTCGATTTAATTTTTTTTTGCCACCAGGTGAATGGTATGGTAAAGTTAGACAAATACATTGAAGGGCGATAAAAATAACTATGCATTTTTGAGCTAACGCGCAAAAACAAAATGTTGGGTCCATATGGACCCCACCCCCTTGACCACTTAAGTGATAAAATATCTATGTATCAATCTTTTCATGTATGACATGAATACATTATCTCCTACATTAAATAGAGGATTATTGATTTATAGATACGGCTGCTTATGGGAAAGTGTTACCTGAAGCGAGAGATTTGTGTTTGCTGTTGGCGGGAGACTGAAAACTCTGGTTGCTCAGCCAATTTGATATGTCTTTAACAAAGCCGTTCAACGTGGCTTTTTTGACGATTTACTAATAAACGGTTGGGGTTCGTGGCAAAAGGTTCTTTGGCAACACATTGCCTAATGTAATCATGTTTATAAGGCAATGATTTCTACCCAGTAGCTACCGGTACCAATTTTTTCCCAAAATACTGCGAGAAACCAACAGTCTGGTATAATACACGGTTGCTCATATAGTTGGAATAAAAATATTTTTATCACTTATTTATGTAAAGCTCAATTTATTATGAACATGTCTGGAAACTTATGTTGCTTTTGGTCAGATTTGATAGGTAATCGTGTTGGTTGTGAAATGGAACTCCGAATGTGATCAATTTTCTCATGTACTGGTAAGGGGGCAACAACAAAAATGGGTTAAAAACGTGATTTTTAGGTCAAATTTAATTTGCCCCGCCTTTGACCCCGCCACTTCTTTACTCAAGTTGAGTGGTCATATTGAATGTTTATCGAAGAAAAAAGTGGTACGCATGCTCGCCAGAGCACCTCATAATCGGACCCTAAATGTCGAAACCATGTACAGCAAATTCCAAATACCCCTAAATGTCGTAATACACTAAAATTGACCCTGAATGTCGTAAATGGACATTTGACCCATCAATGGCGTAACATGCTGAAATGGCTTACAACGGCGTAACGCTCTATTTTCTGTCTGTAGTTTTTATAGTAATATTATAATAGCTGGCGTAAAGGTGACCCTAAAGTTCAAGATATTTACGATTTCCAAATAATAGCGTAATAATGTCAAGCGCTATGGTACTTCGGTGAATTGCGCGCATAAAAGGGACCGTTCACAAACACTTGTAAGGGGGGGGGGGCCTGATGCAAAAAAATAATCGCGAAAATTTTCGGGGCCCCCTTTTCGACCTCAAAAAATTTAAGGGCCCCCCTTTTTGCGACAAAAATTAGTGGTTAACCCCATAGAAAAGCATGTAAACTCAATTTTTACCGGAAAATTTGTGGAATTTTTTTTCAGGGCCCCCCTTACGAGGGTGAAAAAATTTAAGGGCCCCTTTTTTGGCATCAGGCCCCCCCCTTACAAGTGTTTGTGAACGGTCCCTAAATGCCGGATATCATCATAATTAAAAAGACGATCCTAAATGACGAAAGTTACCCTGAACAGGCGCCCCTCTTGCTAAAGACGTCGACGACGTCAATGGGTCAAAGTCTGACCCATTTTCGACGTTTTTTTCTGACGAGCACGGGTACCACCTTTTTCTTCGAGCGGCCCCCGGGACACACAACACACAGGTACCAACTTGTCAAACTTGCAATTTTTTGTAAAATTATTCTCTCCACTTTCAA
>JXSR01S009992.1:20871-41899 GCA_000969725.1 Ophiothrix spiculata
CTATCTCCAGACCCATAGAGTAGATGTAGAAAATTTAAAAGAAGGAGAAAAGGGAAAAAAAAAAAAAAAAAAGGACATTTTTACCATCTCCAGACCTCTCGGCCTCGAATCGAGGCTAGGTACAAGACATCCTTTCATATTTTGGGATTCTGGGTAATTCATGTCTGTAACAAGTTTACTTTATCAGTTACAAATGATTTGTTGGACTGTTAGGTACACTTTCATATTAAATTTATTCTGTAACTTACATAACCTTTGGGTTTACAGATGGTTTTACATGATACATAAGCTGCACATATTTTACCGTTTCCAGTGTACCCTAACCTTACTGTGGTTCTCAGGCAACCTACAGAAATCTAGACAAGATATTGATATGATTGTCTCACCATGTGTAGGTGACATTCTTAGCTATATTTGTGTCAACTTTCAAGTATCTACCTTTAACAGAACAAAAGTTATGATACAACAGGTAGAACTTTTTGAATGACCCTCGTATGACAATAAAGGAAAAGAAAATAGACTATGATGTCCAAACACAGAAACCAGTCAGGTGAGACACTTTAAAAAAAAAACCAGAATCAACATGATGAGAAAAGGACAGGCAGGGATGAGTTAAACACAATACTAAGCTAAAATTTTTCTTCACTTCCGTATCGCGGGAACTTTGGAGCTTACATAACACCGAGCAATTTAAAGGCATCAACAACCAGTCCGGTCCAAGTGCCCAAATCAGCAAATTGCCCAAATGGGCAATACTTTTCCTAATTAGGCAATCTGAAATCCAAAACAATCCCATAATGCACCGCTTCAACTGAAGTAATTTGCTGTTTGTTGGTTGGTTTTAAGCTATTTATTAATCAAAATATATATGTCAGTTTTGAGTGTATTTGAATTATTGAATATGTGTTAATATAATTTTGAAATAAAACAACATTGTTTTATTATTCAAATCGAAAGATTATAAAAACCGTTGAATTTGAATTTTGAACTTAAATACTAACCGCACGGTCACATTTCATTCCACACAGTCAAAACTGTTTTAATTATATGTAAACGAAAACATTCCCAAAGAATGAATTGAGATACAACAACAACAAAAAAAACCCCGTTAAGGTCGCAGAATTCGGAAGACTTTTTCAAAAATTCGTATTGCCTAATTCGGCTTAACCTTGCTTGGTCCGGACTGACAACCCTAATTTCAGACTTTAATCTCTAGATCTTCAGAAGGAACAACAACTCCACACTTAGAAGCATTTAAAGGGAGTTTGTTTTTGATAGTCTAGAGATGAATCTTATCAAGATCAATCTGTAAACATCGATGTTCCTCAGGAGTCCTTTGCATCGAGCAATTGTATGATCATCTGTAAATTGAAAAATTGGAGAAGAGAGGTCATCATTAATGTCATTAATAAACAAGTTTTTCCCTCTTCAACTTTAATTCTAGTTCTACAAAGGGTGGTGTATCATCCACGTAAAGGGGAATGGGGCTTCACTTTAAGATTTAGAAAGTAGGTGCAGCAACCCCAATCTGTATAATATGTATGAAACTTGCTCCGTATTGAAAATGTATTTTCCAAACCCCAATTCAAGCAAAAATTAGTTTTTCAAATGAACCCCCAAATCATCAGAAAGGGTTAATTTTATGAACACTTCAGTTCTCAATACCGCTTTTTCAGAGCACAATATCCGTTCCTAAACTCTTTGATTCAGAACTTGTGCAACAATGTTGAGTACCCAGAGCATTAGGTTTCCTTTATCAAATAACCTTTTCTGGCAAATCGTCATACAACTCACACTTTAATTTTTACTTTGTAAACACATTAAACTAAACAAAAAACGAGAATAAAACAAAACAAAGCAAGGCAATAAAAACATCGCCGTGAACCAAGATGTCTCAATCTAAGTCTAGTGCGTAGCGTTCAATTCTACACTGTTAGAACGTTGGGCAAATAATTTACCCAACGTTGGTTCAACTATGAACAACCCAACTTCTGAGTAAATAATTACCAACTTTGCGTACAATGTTGGCTAATTACCTAACTGTTGGGTAAAAGTTTTAGCTAATTACCTAAATATTGGGTAAAATTTCATCAACAGTTGGTTAATATTATTTACCCAACAATTGGGTTGTTCATAGTTTAACCAACGCTAAAAAATTGCCCAACAGTATAACAGTGTAGGAATATCAAATAAGTTTTTTCCCTGATGGTGTGCTGCAAACAATCCAGTTACAGTTAAGTTTGAAGCTGTGAGTCATACGCGCCTTAACGTACTTGTTGTTAGACATAGGGGTTTATTAGTCCAGGTGCGACCACCTTTATCAATTAGCCAACACTTTGTTATCAAGTTTGAGAATCCCATCTGTACGGAATATTTGACTTATATTACTCAAAAAAATCCGATATAGCTTACATAATGTCTTGCCTTTCTATAGACATGGTTGTAACCACAACAAAAATGGTCTGATAAGCTAAAATAAGTGTTTTTTAAATATAAACCAGGGGGGAAGCTGAATTTATATTTATGACACATTGTGTTTCGAAACGCAACATGCGCAGTTAATATTGCGTTTCAAAATGCAATGCGTTAAGAGGATAAAGTAAGCTTATAAACATGATAAAGGAAACAAATACCAATCATGTCGATGTTGTGATTTAAACAAGCCAAAGTTAAGTTTGGAGATGTGAGTCATTTACGGTTAACGTTCTTGCTTTTAGACATAGAGCTTTATCAGTACAGGTGCGACGACTTATATCAATTAAGCAGTCTGATATGAGGTTTTGGAGATCCTCTCTTTATGAAATATTTGACTCAATATAAATTTTTCTAATAAGCTACTATCTGGATCCTGAGTATGTTGTTGCTTATGAAATTTTATTACCACGATATTATTGCTTTTGAGTATTAACAAAGATAGGTACTTAAATCACAAATGCATTTGTTCAAATTTCAACAAAATTTAGTGATATTTTAATGTGCTACTCTATCTATTCTGCAAACTAGGGATACATGTACCCATGAAAGTCTGGAATGAATCATTCATATTGGGCCTGTTCATCAAGCTGTGGCGTGAATATTGTAGATTACTGAAATAAGCACAGGTGGAACAGTATTTTTATCAGTTTAAGTAACTGCAAATTTGCTTTAATTTTCCGGAAAAATGCTTTTATGTTTATGAAATAGCTAACATTAATACCATGAGACGATTTTTTTGTATAATACGACTAAGATTACTGGAAAAAATGAAGAAAGGTTACCCATCAAAATTATAATAAACGAGCTACTTATCAAAATTATAATAAACGTTGTTTTATTTTTATTTGAAAAGGTATAGGTATCAATCTTTGTTGATAACTCTAAAAACAATAATGCTATGGTAATTAAAATTTTACCATTGTTTACTAGCATCTACGTAATAGAAGAAGGATGTGTAATATTGTTCCTTAGTTTATTTCTCCAACTTATGTTGTTTTGTGAAAGATTATTTTTTCTAAATGTAACTATATTTATGACACCTGATGTTTGTAATAAGAGAAAACATAGGAAATCTTAGTTCAACTGTAGTGGAAAATATCTTAACCATTTTTAAGTTGTTTTTAAGATATTTAAAAAAGTATCTTACATAAATGTTTCCTGAAATGTTAAATACATCAAAATGAGTAAGATGGAAGCCATAAGATTTATACATAACACAACTTGCAATTATAATGAATCTAAGTTACCAGTTGATTCAGTGTAAAACCTGACGACGGAGGACGCGCAATAAATTGCCTGTTTACCTGACTGTTTACTCAGATTTCATGGGATATTCATCCGTGGTATCGCCCGTATATTTTAATGCGTAAATAAAAAGAAAAGTAGTTCTGTAAAATAATGAGAATATCCTTTTAGTTTTCTGGGGTCGATGTCCCGGCCCCAATGGTTTTAAAATTTGTATATGTTTATACACTAAGTAAGGGCATAAAATGACATTTTTGAGCTTTAGTTAAAATTCAAGTTTTTTGAATGAGAGTTTCAAAATCTGATGACGTCACGTCCTATTCCCCCCTGTGTAAAACATTGAAAAAAATGCTTGAAAAAATATCTTTTTACACATAACAAAACTGGACAATGTTAGCCTAAGTTTGAATCTATTATACAATTCTGAACATACATTATATATATACAACTATTGATGTTTTTATGAAACAAATGCTTGAGGATACATGACTTTAACAAATGTTTATTGCACATAAAGAATTAGAGGTATCAAGAATCACTATAATGTTAAAAGTGAATGATGTTCTCAAAAATATTGATAATGATACTGAAACAGTTATGATTGACCTTTATGTTTGATGTGTCTGACCAGAAGTGGTAGTGAACCTCTTCTGTGGTCTGATATACAAGTGTTTTTTCCTCTTTCACTATGTTCAAGGGGTCTTTTTAATTCATACAGTGTAATTTGAGTGAAACTCAAAAAGCAACATAAGAACAATATTTCTTGTATTATAATTTGAATCTATATACTTTAAAATCTCAATATAGTGCACCTTTTCCCAGATGCCATTTTGTCCCATATTTTTATATGGTTTATAAGATATGATATTGATTGCCTGTTTTTGATATATAACGAATGTCACTTTCATTTTAACAACTGATTAGTGATGTAGACCTGTTGGTATTGTGGTAAGGAACATGTTTAGGAGCAAAACATGAGGTGCACTATATCGAGATTTTAAAGTATGCAATTAGGGCAAATCAGAACATAAAACTTTTATTTTTTCGAAGATGATTACATTTTTTAGTAATCATACCATGATTATAGTGACTTCTTGGTTTCTCACAGTATATTGCACCATTGAAACAGAGCTCTACAGATTATATAAAACCGTCGAGATATAAAAGCAACTTATCACTTAATAAATATCTGTACACATTTACAAACACATAAATATCACTAAGCAAACGATTATCAATAACATTGTGGGATCTAAATTCTAAACAAAAGTCCTCTTTCTCAGTTTAAGAAAACAAATAAGCACTGGGAATTCGACAATTCCAGAAAAATATCTTCTCGAAGGAGAAAGATATGTCCACATCTAACAAGGGAAATTCTATATCTCTGGTAACTCTCAAATAATATATGAAAAACTAGAGATTTCAAAGTCTAATTCGTCAAATTTGTGGGAAAATGGAATTTTGAACATCTCAATGGAGGTGAACAACATATTTCTGATGTTATATATATTACTGCACATTTCAAGATATGCATGTCAACAATTCACTTTTTTACACCCTAATTATTATTGCTAATAACAACGTGTTACACAGAAGATAAAAATGTCAATTTAGCTCTCTGAAAAGTTGCTGAGCTGCTGAAAGTAATTATGTATAATTACAGAACACAAAAGTTTCCAAGCTTTATCATAATTAAGAATATTCATTTTTTAAAACATCAGAAATTTGCAAATTTAAGAATATCTTGAAAACATATGATATTCTAATAAATAGATTGTGAAAATTTGAAGAAACCATGGATCTTATTTAGATAAAGGTATATATACTTGCTAGAACATTATCTCGTTTAAAAATACTTGAATCTACACAATAAATTGAAGGTAATAGTTCTAACATGGTACTTTGTGGTTTCTTGATGCAATCAAATAAGTTAAACTACATACCATATAAATGAAAATGGCATAGCTTATCTCTTATTACCCAAGCCATGAACGTCTTGAAAACCCCTCGTATTATATTTGTATTTTTTTCAAAGACAAACTATACAATGCAGCGGAAGAAATAACATGGAAGTACATGATCGTGTGAATGCAACTACTCACAAAAATATCTACCAGAACGTTTATTTGAATTCATATTTTTTGGAAGATCTGGATTAGCAGTTTACTGATGTAGATACAATGTTAGTGGAAGACTGTAATCAAGAATGTTTATATCAAATCCAATAAATAAATCAAGGTGTGATTAGCAGAATCATAGTCGGTTCTCTTTGATGTTTATATCAATCAAAGTTCATCCAGTCGCGGTGTGGATATGCAATATTGGATCAATAAAATGCTTCAACAACGTGATATGCAGAACCTGTGATATGATTTACTGGTACGGAGGACTTTTATGAAGTGATGAACTAGATGCTGCAGAAGACGGGACTTTGGTAAATGCAGAGGACACGCTTGGTTTTAAGGTTTGTGTTCTTGAAGGATCCATATCTTTTACCGAGTCAATAGGTTTGAAAGCTTCTGTTGCCGTCATGCGCATTGGATCACAAAATGTGTGGTAGGGATGGGCGAGTAGAGATGTAGGGTGTGTCATGGAACCTATCTTCTTATGCCTTCTCCATTTTGCGCGCCGATTAGAAAACCAGACCTGCAGCATGGATGTAAAAAAAATGTGTTTATGTACTTTAAAAAGCAGTTAAGGTTAGCTTTATAAAGTAATTGGGCATACGAGTTGTTGAGTAAGGCATCGTCATGTATACATGTTACTGTCAACTGACACTCATATTTTAATTTCAATTCACTATCATTTTTGTTGGAATGTATTATTGGTTTTACTGAAATTCAAAATATTGCATATTTCAAACGAATGTATACTAATACAAATAAACAATCCTGAAAAGGCCAATTTATAATGGTTTATCAATGTCTTTTACTTAGTTAAGTTGAACTTTTTATTAGATTTTATTGGTTTTTAAGCCTTAATCATAATATTTGTTTACCAACGTCATGTATTATTCAAAATAAAAAATACTTTAATTTCATAAATCAAAGATCACAAAGGTTTAGATTATATTCAGATTGATACAATTATAGATGCTGAATTCAGTGCAATGCTGAATGCACTGAATTCAGCATTCTCTTTTATTCTCTAATATTCTAGGTTATATGTATCAATGGATAGAATCTAAACATATGTGTACCGCCGCGGCAAAAGGGACCAGTTGTCGGCTCGTACATGTTGCTCCTTGTAGCATATCTAATGTATGGTATTTGTATACATCAGATATGCTACAATGAGCAACATGTAGGAGTCGACAACTGGTCCCTTTTGCCGCGACGGTACACATATGTGATTCAAGATCTACCTGTACCCTTGCTTCCGAAAGGTTTGTCTTGGTGGCCAAATTTTCCCTGGTGCTGACACAAGGATAGTGTGTCTTGTCGAACTCCTTTTCTAAAGCTTTCAACTGATCTTGTGTGAAGGTGGTACGACTCCGTCGCAGCTTTTGATTCTTTTCCTCTTCATCCAAAGAATAATCCAATGGCTCGTCTGATTCTTCATGTGGATACATTGTTGAGGATGATGTCGGTAAGGATGATGAATACAATGGCGGCGTGTGTGGTGGAGGCGTGCGAAGATTTGGTGGAGGGGGTGTGGAGGAGGATTGATCTTTGGGTGTGGCTGGATCTTCTGATTTGGAGGGTTCTGGTGACTGTGATGGTGAAGATGATGGGGACCGTGGTACGATGAAGGAAGATTGAAGGGATGATGGCAGAATACCTGTTGTCAGAAATAAGTGTTAAAATGATGTGAATGTTTTATTCTTATTTGCCTGTTTTATATTGACTTAAGAGTAGCTATATATCTTATTTATTTATCTACATCAGCATTATTACAAGATTGGATACCTGTTTCCTTATATTCTACAAAACAAAAAAACACACCCTGTTTCTACTAGAAATCCACAAATACAGTGTCATTTGTTGATTCACAAAATATAAAAATCATAAATTATGAGTAAAAATGCTCACTAAAGCACACTTTATAAACAGAAACAACTTGTTGCAATGAATATTATGTGTTAATGACATCCTAAACAGTTTTCATTTAGTGATAACTTTACTGACAGACCTATTTCAATATACAAAATATGAAAAGGCGGTTATTGCTTTAATAGATATACTCTATGGCCCGTATTCACAAAAGGAGAATAACTTTATTCCAGGAATAAATTTTTATTTCTTCCATTGGTGACGCCATATTACGAACTGAAGAATAAAGTTATTCTACAGGCTAGTTATCCCAGGCTGTATAAAATCCAACTTATCTCAGGGCTCTGAACTATCTCAATTTCAAGAATGAAAAATCCAGGAATAAAGTTATTCCTGGAATATCATTGTGAATACAGCCTATGATTCTATGATGCGACTACCTAAACCAGTAGCCATTAGTACAGATAATCATTCGTGTGTCGTCATTAGAAATATCATCATTCTCACCTGGAGGGAAAGATCCATATGGTCCACTGCAAGGAAGGCCAGGACAACAGACACCTGCACTCCACAGTTGCCGAGGGTCAACACTGTCACTCTTCTTGCTGCTCCCATTGCTGCTGCTACTACTTTTGCTTCCGGTAAGTCCATACGCCGAGGCGTAATGTGCCCACGCATCAGCGTAATTGCGCAAGTAAACTTGTTCTGTAGCACGTGCATATTCCGCTGCCGCACGTTCAGCTGCTCTGTTACGTAATATTCTGTTGATGGAACTGACACTTGGTACCGTACCTGAAGTGCAGACGCCTAGATGGTAATGAAATTCAAGATCTGATTTAAACATTTGTTAGAATTATTAGAATATTTAAGGTCTCATTTTTTAAGTTGGGACCCAATAAAAGGTGGTTTTGTTACATTTCTATCTAAAATATATGTTCTTTTTCAATATATTTTCACTTTGGGAACCAAAATAGACTTGTTTTGGGGCTCAATTGAAAGCTAGATTAATGGTCTTTTATTTCCAGAAGAATAAAAAAATAAATAATTTAACCAGTAATGGCTACGGTTCGATAAACATAATTAGCCAGGGGTGGTGGAGGAGGAGGAGGAGGAGGAGGAGGAATTGTATCAAAGAGGAGGTAGAGGAGGATATAAGGGCAAATAAGTGGTAAAAAGGGTAAAAGAGGACGTTTTAGTTCAAGAAGATGATAGAGGGGATGGTAATGAGGTCTTGGGACGTGGGGAAGAAAGTTGAAATTAATTATATCAATTGTTAACAAGAGGAGGGTTTTAATCAATTTAATCAATCTTAAAATTACTCAAATAACAAAATTGAGATTCATATTTGTTTCATCAGGTTAAGCAATGTTAAATACAATGCTCAATTGATAAATGTTATGCACAGGACACACTTCACTGAATATAAACACTACAAGCTGCAATTAATTCCTAAATTTGTAACACCCTGTATAATGTATGCAACGTTGATGATGAACTTTTTTTTCTGATATGTACGGATGGGCAATAGGCTAAAACCTATGTTCAACGCATTGACTTTTTATATACAAGTCATATTTTTTGTCTGGATGTCAAACAATTGACGATCATTTTGACGATATTTTTGTTTGTCTCACCCTGTATAACTCTTATACTCCTTGTACGCTTGACTTTATATGCACATTTTGAAATTGCTGACACAATTAGCTTTCAGGATATATATACTTATATGCACTTAAGATGCATATTTTTGGAAATCCGGAGGGTTTTATATAAGAAGAGGCTATATTTCACTAAAACACACATGTAACGCGTTTGGGTCCCAACTTAAAAAATGAGACCTTAACGTAAACTGGGAAACATTGGTCAATTTTCGGAGTTTTTCTGATACCGTATTTCAGCAGATCAAATATATATTTGACAATTACCGCTTAATTGTAAATTTTGGGTCCCTTCTTCATATGAAAATGTGTTAAGTCATTTAATGATACATTTCTTTTTTAGTATTAAAGTGAAAACAATTTTACTTTAATTCACTCTATATCGGCTTTATCTCTCTGATATTATACTTGTACGTAAACTTCTTGGGTGTTAAGCGATATTTTAAATGCGCTCTAATGGATTTTTATCAGAAGTTAAATTTACTGATTGAAGTATACCTTATCACATGGGAGAATAGCATGCCAAGGTGAAATGAATAATAATAAAAATAATAAAACGGAATTTTGATGTAATCCATTGATGCAGGGTGCTTTATTTCATGGGATTTTTACATTTCATGGGAAATATTGTCAAATTTGACATAGTAGTAATTTTGAGGTTTCTTGGTGAAACAAAAACAAGGTGAAACATCCAAATAATTTAAAGGGGACGAAATGACAAAGTCACAGTCCCTACCTTCTGCAGTTAGTTTGTCCCTGATCTCCCAAGCAAAGATGGTGGGGTTTTCTTGCTTGTACTGTTCTATTTTCTCCACCACTGCAGGCGTAGCTACTTTGGGCTTGCTACCACCAATTGATCCTGGACGCACGGTACCAGATTCATAGAACCGCCCTGAAAAAGAAAAAAGTGCGTAGTAAGAAGAAGCATTGCAAATATTGCACTAATTATGATTATGTCTTATAAACAGTAAACTTCTTTTATGACTGGAGAAAACTGTGATAGCAACAATGGTTTTTTTTTTATTTCGGTAAAGAAAATAATTTGCTGCCATATTCGCTATCAAATTATTGTTCTCATAATCATTGTAAATTTTTACTCTTAAGTTACGTTTCATTCGCTAAAAAAGGGCTCGAAGACTTTTTGTTGTTGTTGTATTTTTGTTTATATTTTTCTGTATTTTATATAATACATTGCTATGCACAATGATCATGTTTGTTGGAATTGCGCATTATAAGCGGTATTATTTATTATTGTTATAAAGAAATATGGTCAAATGGTTGAGATTAATTAGAAAATTTAGTTTACCAAAATGGAAATAATAAATTTTTTGAGAAGTTTGAAATGGAAACAGCTTCTTTTATCTATCCATATACTGGCAAATTATCTTAATACCGTTATATTTACGCTAATTTGGATTCAAAGTGATCAAAAATTTCAGAAGATAAAATGAATTCGCATTCTTATCTGAAAAATTATGAATTTGATGATGCAATGACATTTAAAACCATAAAATAAAAACATCACTACGATTGGAGGTGTTATGTGGACACTAATTTCATTATCAAAAAGGGTAAAAATGTATTCTGAAATGGTTTACCTACAAAGATATTTACCTAGAATCTTACTGACACACCCATGTGACACCAATAATTGCCTTGATATATCGCATGGTCGGACGCCATAGTGTGCCATCTCGACGATGCGGTGTCTTAAAGTATCAGGAAGCGGCCGCCCATTCACGAACATTACCGAAAAGCTACTTAAATCTGTAATAAAGAAAAAGAAAACAAATATATTCAATTCAGGAATTGTATATAGGTGTTTTTTAAACTAACAACAATTAATTGTTAACACCGTCACAACTCTTTTGTTTATTGAAGCATTACTACTCAAATGTAAAGGGTTACAGCATAGCGATGGTGTGCGATATATAAAAATATCACATTGCGCTGTCTGATTTTGGTGCATGTGTTCAAATTGTTTGGCTACAACCATTTGACAACCAGGAGGTAAGTAACTGAAAAGTTCAAAAGATTATAGAAAAAAGAAAAACATTTCCCTACTCTTTGAACATCAACTAAGTTTGTTTAAGGCTGGGGTAGACCTTCAACTAGCATAAATTGTTTTTGTACTCTAACTCTCAAACTAATTGCATAGAATATATAAAAGTATACATTTTAAGAAGTGGATTTTTACCCTGAACATAATGGTGATATCGGTTTTGACCAAAAATGTCGATTTTGGCAAAAAATGCCAAAAATCGTCATTTTTGACCCAAAATTTCTGGAAAGCCTAACTAAAATTTGCATTCGTGAAATTTTGAACTTTTTTGCTTTTTGGAATTTAGAAACAAATGTCTAGGAACGGTTTTCTCAAATTTCTGATTTTCATCTTATTTTTTGAGAAAATGGCAAAAATAGGCCAAAAATTGCCATTTTGGTGGCAGCGGTGGGATTTGTTTACATTTTTGACCTATTTTTGGCATTTTTTCAAAAAATAAGATGAAAATCAAAAATTTGAGAAAACCGTTCCTAGACATTTGTTTCTAGATTCTAAAAAGCAAAAAAGTTCAACATTTCACAAATGCAAATTTTAGTTAGGCTTTCCAGAAATTTTGGGGTAAAAAATATGGTTTTTGGCATTTTTTACCAAAATTGGAATTTTTGGTCACAAACTGATATCATCATCATGTTCAGTGTAAAAATCCGCTTCTAAAAATGTATACTTTTATAAAGATTATACAATTAGTTTTAGAGTTAGAGTACAAAAACCATTTATGCCATTTAAAGGTCTACACCAGCCTTAAAGGCAGACCAGATTATGGTAAACTGACACTATTACGTATAGGACTTGTCTCCTTTCACCTAAATAAGATTTTTTGTAAAAGACCCGTTAGCCAAAGGGAGGTAAATGAAGGTCTCAGCAGGGTATGGAACATTTAATGCATATTATTTGCAAAAATATCATTGTGTTCGTATTCATATTCATTGTAAGCCAATATCTTTTAGTATACCAATCACACACAAAAAATAAAAAAAGAAATAAACCAAACATGTGACCCTAATTTATCATAATGTTTAAAATCCAGTTTGAAATCATATTCTACAACTTCATGAAAAAACATTATAAATTACCATAATTCTTTTATTCTAAATATCTAAAATTAACCCGTTCGTTCAAATACATGTGTATGGTTAATATACACATCTAGCCCACGCGATGTGTTGACACCTTTTCTTAAGTCAACACGTGTATCATATTTATTGTTTCCAAAATGACAATAAGCGTTGTCAATTTGTGTGTTGATCTGTCATCCAAGTTACCGTTCGCGTGCTTAACACGCTATACAGCACGCACACGTGCCTGTCGCGTGTATTGTCGCGTGGGTATTATGAATGTTTAAAACTGGTGCAAAATATGAGTATTTGGTCAGTATCTTTTTCAAGAGAGATAAATTGTGTCATCATTGAACAGATCAAATCAATTATAACAATTAAAAAAAAAACACATTTTAATGCAATCTTTAGAAATAAATGGTTACCACTTTTACCTTTTTAATTCACTTTATCATTTACAGATGAGGTTTTGAAATGGTTAATCATAGATTTAAGTGTTAAAATATGTAAACAATGCAAATAATTAGGCCATCAAAAAATGATAATTTCATCGCTTTATACTCTATATAACATATTTTAGAAATGAAAATAACACCCTGTAATAACGAACATTTTGGAGACGGCGTTCCCCCAAGTTTCTGTAATTTGATTTGAGTTGATGATCTTTAAAATATGCTTTTTAAACATGTTTACAAATCCTTAACATCAAATAAGCCATGTGTCTACTTCAAATGGAACACTAATGTTAGTATATCTTGTTTTATTTTAACTACTGAATCTAGCAAAGAATACGGTCAAAAAGTTCAAAATAAAAAAGCAATCATTATTATAATTTAATTAAATGATGATAAAACAAATTCCGACTATAGTATTGGATAAATTCATGCAAATTTGAATAGATGAAGGTTATCCAAAATATGTAACGTATCAGCATTTGAATACCAAAAGAATGATTACGGTTGAACGAAAGAAAGATTTAATCTCCTGGAGGAACACACTAGTTTGCTAGAATGAATATCGACGTTTTTATCTGCTACTAATAGTTAAAACAATTCGACAAATAAGAGAATAAACACAAGACTTTGCTACATCGCTGATTTTATATATTCTTCCTCCCGTTATTAAGGGAAATGTTAGAACCATTCATTCAAGGAAATTACAATCGTGGATTCTCATATTTTGTTTTGTTTCTGGACAAACAACAAATTGTGTAATATTCTGATGTCATTAATCATGTTAACTCTCGTCCACCATCTCCACTGTGCTCTCATAATAATAATTATTGAGGCTCAGATTTTCACAACTCCTCGGAATTGTTTTATCATAAACTATAAACTAATAAAGTAAAATATATTTTTGAAAAGGGATTTTTAAAGACAATTACCAAAAAGGAGTCTTGTAGGCCATGTTTTCTCTAGGATAATTACAGATCCGTACAAGATTATTTTGATGTTCTGAAGAAACATAAGTATTTGCTTTAACACATTAAAAAAAAATCTATCACTCTTATATTCAAAATAAAATTACAAGTTTGCAAATGAATTGCTAAAACATGTTTCCGGATATGCACACGATGATTTCGACTTTTGTAACAAACATGAGAAGACTATATTGTGTTCTTTTACCTGACATTTAATAAAATATTAGTGCTCAACAAAGTCAGTAGCATTTACTTTCTCATAGGATGATCCCGTATGCGATAATCACAAATCTGCTTTTATGGAGAAACACAAGACTTTTCAATATTCGAATTTTTTATACAGACTCACAAATATTTAGAATTGCGGGGAAAACGTGGCTAAAATATAAATAATTTCATTTATGCTTCTTTGTTATATTGGGGAAATCTTATATTTATTACCGTTGCTCGTTATTACTCGTTGAAAAGACGATTTTGAATGCATATTATTTTTTAGGAAAAACAGTCTTCAAACTTATCTACAATATCGTAAATACTGTTTAACTATTTAAGATATCTTAGATATCTGTAAGATATCTTACCTCAATACTTAAAAGTATTGAGGTAAGAGAAAAAATACAAAATCATATGGATAAATATTTCATTCCATAGTCGCATTCTATATAAATATTTCCCTCAGGTTACTCTGTTAGACTGACGTTTTCTATATTGACTTGTGACTTATCATTAAAAGAAAATCAGAATGTTCGGAATTCAGAACATTATAGTCTTTTCTTGACTGAATAACACGAATAATCCCCATAACAGCACATTCCATTTTTAGGGACGATTACAGAAAAAAAAGAAGATTTTTGGATGTTGGATAAACAAAAGAGTGTGCAAAAACTTTGCTATAACATCGACTTATAGCTAATATGAAACCGAATCGATGGGAACTTGACGAAAATACTGAATTGACAGAGGATCAACAAATCATTTTAGTTAAATATTGTTGAGCTGATTATCCAGTATATTGTTTCCGATATACCAGTTTTTGCTACATTAGATGGTTAACATGCAGTGCACCAATATATAATTCTTATTTGAAAATAGTTTTGTCTTACCTTATTTCGCTTATACAATGCCTCGAGTTAGAAGTGAGTTTACGGTGACAGTCCAGCCGATATCCGATAGAATTCTTTTCCTTAAATCTTTGATAAAGTATTGTTGCATAAAATATTGCCTGTGTCCTGTTAACATTAGTTATACTTGAAACGTTGAAATTTCTATTACATTACACCATTTATCTAAAAACCAATTCAACCAGTTGTTACACCATGGTGGTTATATCAACAAATCTGTCAAATCTGTTCGAATGAATAACCGTGATCTGTTTAACACGATTGATAGATATATATCATTCAAATTCTAAATGCCAAATGAAATATTGATGCTCTTAATTTCAATTATATATCAATTTGTCGCTCATCACTTTATCATCCATCCGGCTGGGCAAACAATATCATGTTCCTATTGTTCCTTCACTTCAATTTTGCGTCGATTAAATTGACCTTGGTAAATAGGTAGAAAATGATAAAGAACTTTAGGTAAAAGACAATAGACAACTTGTAGCCGATCACAGGTTAAACAATAGATTTAATTACTTTTTGAATAGATTAATGAATGGTCCATTTAGCGCGGTGTTGCTTGTTTAAGTAAGCTAGGAAGCGTTGAATGATGTGTACTTCAGTGTCACAAATCCGTTTTGTATAATGTTTCAACCAAATTATTTCCATGCCAATGTCTTTTTCGACGGCTTGTTTAGATTATTGCAAGTTAATATCTCCCATTCTGTGTTTCTTCCAGGAGATGAAAGAATCTTTTTAAATGTCTATCATTTATAATGATATTCACTGCCATTAATACTATATATTATAATTTACTTCTGGCTAATTACAATTGTTTGTTTGATCTATTGATAATATGATTACATGCAACATACAAACAATAAATCAAAATCACACAAAAAGAAAAACAAAGAAAAAACAAATAAACAGTAACAATTTATTTTATTATTTTATTAGTGCGATGTATAAGATAAAGGTTAATTATTGGATTTTATTTTATTACAAAAAAAATTCATTTTGGCAAACACAGGCCGGCCTTTAAAAATACCCGTATAAATTAGAGAGTTGCATAACATCATGAATCAAGTATCTTTCTTATCTTTATACGTAATGAACTTAAAAATAAAGTTTGTTTCATTTCAATCGGTAATCTTAGACAGATGTTATGCTTTATCAAATATTTGGGAGCAAATGTGTCTAGTCCCATTCCCTGATCTATGATGTTTAAAGCAGAGAATTCAGCCACCACATTTATCCCGGGAAGTTATCATATCTGCTTTACTTTCCCATCTAATTTGTTCATTTTTCAGCATTAATAAAAACTTAAGAACTTAACAAATATTCAAACAATGTTGAATGAACAAGGACAATATTAAATAACACCTGTTCAAGGGGAAATTCAAAGTTGAAAGTGAAATTGGACCATTTGCACCCAAATATTTGTTAAAGCATACTTCTTCTTCTATAAAGATTACCGATTGTAATGATACAAACTTTATCTCAAAGTTCATTTCAAGGATTAGAAATGCAATTTTTGATTATTCCTGACAATTATGTAGAGCCAAAAAAAAGGCGTTTTTTTTGGGACACACAGTCATATTAATAAACGTCTAAACAAGTGCACGTGTGTAACTATGATGCTCATTTGCACGTGTTATGCTTTTGTATTATATTTGGTGCACGTGTGTTTAAATTATTTTGCATCTTTCCAGTTTGCAGGTGGTTGTTTTGTAACTGCTGACAATAGGTTTATTCGATAATGTGATGGATCTCACTAAAAGAAAGCGATCTGTCAGAGAGTTGAGTTGAGATAAAATCGGAAGTGTTGTACTAAATTTTAAATAATAAATAAATGCTGGGGATTTATAGTGCGCTATGCCTCCCAGATTTGTAATACCACTCGGCCTCTGCACACTTTACAGGTGTTCGCTGACCACTGTGGACCAAGTAAGTTTCATTCCACACCATGCATGACTTCAGGTTCTGCCGTAACCTCTAGGGGCGCTGCCCGGATTTTCCACGAGACAATTAGCAGTTAGTTCCTTGTTTAAGGGAATTTCAAGCACACTCAACTTTTTTGGCACCAGCGGCGGGGTTCGAACTCGGGACCCCTCGCACCGCAAGCGAGCGCCTTACCGATTGAGCTAACTTGACTGCTATGCTTACCAAAGGTGTAATATTTTACCACACGTGCACATATAATGGTCTTATGATGTCTGTGTGGGTTCGTGCCAACTTGCCAAATCATACCTTATCATGTTTATAATGTTGTTAAACGTGTCAAAACAATATTAACATGTATTATCTTTTCAGAAATAGCTTCTCAAAGGTGTAATATTTTGACATGCTCTCTAACTTATAGCTTGGTCACAATAATCGTACGATCAGCTTACGAGCAGCGTTTAGTCCATCTAATATGACCACGCGACGCCCTCTCTGCTCGCTTTACTCACTGCTTGTGGCCCTTTTAAACGGACTAAACACTACTCGTAAGCTAGTCGTACGACTATTGTGACCGTAGCTTTAGATCCCTCCCCAGTGTCATTCCGTCCATTCATTTTATTGAGAAACAGCATGTATATGGTTGCCGTATACATTATACTTTTAATTTAATCTAAACCCAGTTCGAAATCGTGGTTCGTTTACAAAACACACCAAAAGCGAGGTTTGCTCAATGTTTAGGTCGTCTAATGCTGTTGTTAATGCACGCACATTCATGATTTTGATACGAATTACTTGTACAAACAACATAAATGTGCCGATCACGGCAATTAAAATATGTATTTACAATATCATTAAAACAAATATTATATACTATCATTTATAGTCTAGTTTCAGAGGGAATTCTTTTCGAAACCAGTTTATATTAGTAATAACAGATTTACTTATTGTGATAGAAAATCTAAATGATATCAATCATTTTGACACAACTCGTCACACTCGTGTTCGAATCAACATAATTATTATTGGAACTGAGGCAGATAAGTTTCGGCTTTTATTCCGCATCGGATGTTACATGCGACAAATTTCTGTGTTAAATCAATTCTTACATACCCTTTAGGTACGGATATTTGATGATGACAATGTGGCAACAAAATTGTTGTCCACATCACCGAAATCAGATATCTGTAAATTATACAATGTATCTATCTTTAACAAAAGCCTGTTTGTAATTACTCCAAGTTAAACGATGTGTCGTTTCATAAAATCCGAACCAATAAAAAGTCAAAATTAATAACAGATTTAAGCATTGTTTCTTTTTAAATAGATCACCTTTACATTAATTCTGGTTGTAGTCATTTGAATAGACCGTGTTTGTTAGCTAATAAATAGGCATTGATGGCAGAGCGAGGCATCCAGTATCTACGTATAATTGGATACTTGGCAAATAATAATGGACGATATTAAATGAAAGGAAAAAGGGCGGGATAAATCTGATAAAAATGTTTAAAGGGTAAAGTGTTAAATAGATACTAGACATTATCTGAAGAGCATTTATCACGTTGATAAGGTTATTGAATTTTGTACATTCCGCTATGGTGCGCGGTGAAGCTGAATATTCATTTCAGCTAATATCCCGTTTCAACTGTTTTTAATCCAAATTCAGATACGGGTATCAGCATTTTGATACTGGTATCTAAATTCAGATACGTATCCGAATTGTGAGTTCCGCCGAACTGATATATCATCCTTCACAATTAATAATAGTAATGGCACCTCAACTCACAAAATAGACCTTTTTGATTGATATTGGTAAGCGTGATATCAATGTTGGAATTAAATGGAATGAAATCATCGTATGGGTGATTCAGTAATATTCCCATAAAATTATAAATTTTGTGTCACTTGTAGGTGACACCCCCACTCCTCCAACACCCACCCCAACAGCAAAGAAAACACTGACCAGTGGTCCTTTAATGACATATCTCCTTTTACATAAACTGAGGCTATTCGAACTATATATTGAAAAGGCACAATAAACGCATGTTAATATGGAACAAAAAGTGCAATTGAATATTAACTGTCGCGCATTTACACATGGTTTCAGTAACTCAATACGACTATTAAGACACTAAATAAAAAGCTCAATTTACGCGGAGATTCTAGAATCAATCTGAGCCGTGTAACTAATTAATTGTTGGGAGATGTTAACTTATAGACCAGATATAAAATTAATTTAGTTAATCAATATCGATGTCCATTTTACTATTGTTTTAATATATTTAGACCAGATTGAAAAATAAAATGCTAGAGCCAAAAATGTGACACGCAAATATTGTAAGTTTTTTTTTTTCTGGGACACACAGTCATATTAATAAACGTCTAAGTGCACGTGTGCAACTATGATGCTCATTTGCACGTACTATGCTTTTGTATTATATTTGGTGCACGTGTGTTTAAATTATTATTTTGCGTCTTTCCAATTTGCAGGTGGTTGTTCTGTAACTGACAACAGGTTTATTCGATAATGTAACGATTTGATAGATCCCAATGTGACTAAAAGAAGGCGATCTGTCAGAGAGTGGAGTTGAGAATGAAATCAGAGGTATTGTAGTAAATTTTACCACATGTGTACGTATAAGTCATATTTATATTCATTTATTTATTTCCATCAAAAAAAACCCACAAAAATAATAATCTTATTGTGTCTGTGTGGGTTCGTGCCAACTTGCCAAATCATACCTTATCATGCATATAATGTTTTTAAACGTGTTAAAACAAGGTTTACAGGTATTATATTTTCAGAAATAGCTCCTCGAAGGTGTAATTTGTTTGATATGCTCTCTAATTGAGATACCTCCTAAGTATCATTCCGTCCATTCATTTTATTGAGAAACAAAATGCATGTTGTTGCCGTATATAATAGTTATAATTTAATCTAAACCTAGTTCGAAATCGTGGTTCTGTTACAAAACACACAAAAAGCGAGGTTTGCTCAATGTTTAGGTCGTCTGATGCTGTTGTTAATGCACGCACATTCATGATTTTGATACGAATTACTTGTACAAACAACAAAAATGCGCCGATCGCGACAATTGAAATATATGTTTACAATATATCATTAAAACAAATATTATAGACTATCATTAGTCTAGTTTCAGAGGGAATTCTTTTCGAAACCAGTTTTGTATGAGTAATAACAGATTTACTTATTCAAGTGGATTGTGATAGCAAAACCCTCTCTTCCTAACCGCGTTCTCCGTCTGCTATAGTGCTGCATCTATTATGAGTAGAATCAAAATGATATCAACATTTTGACACAATTTGTGACACTTGTGTTCGAATCAATATTCAATAGGAACCGAGGCAGAATAAGTTTCGGATTTTATTCCGAATATTACATGCGAAAAATTTCTGTTTTAAATTAATTCTTACATACCTTTTAGTTACGGATATTTGATGATCAAATTGTTGTCCATATCACCGAAATCAGATATCTGTAAATTATATATCTATCTTTAACAAAAGCCTGTTTGTAATTACACTAAGTTGAACGATGTGCTGTTTCATAAAATCCGAACTAATAAAAAGTCAAAATTAATAAAAGAATTAAGCATTGTTTCTTTTTATATAGATCACCTTTACATTAATTCTGGTTGTAGCAATTTGAATGGACCGTGTTTGTTAGCTAATAAATAGGCATTGATGACAGAGCGAGGCATCCAGTATCTACGTATAACTAGATACTTTGCAAATACTAATGGACGATATTAAATGAAAGGAAAAAGGGCGGGATAAATCTGATAAAAATGTTTAAAGGGTAAAGTGTTAAATAGATACTAGACATTATCTGGGAGCATTTATCACGTTTTCTCAAACATTCAAGATAAATATATATCATTTAATATCTTACACGATGGCAAATGACATGGAACATTGCATCACGTTTTAAGGGACAAAACTTCGCCAGTCGTAATATCGTCCTTCTTATCGTAATATCATCCTTCACTATGAAATAATAACGTCACCTCAACTCACAAAATTGATCTTTTTGATAACTTTGAAATTGGTAAG
>JXSR01S009993.1:0-19856 GCA_000969725.1 Ophiothrix spiculata
TTTTAATTATAATGTTATAAAAAGTAGCCTAGTTTAAATCTTTTGCAAATGCATAACAATGTATTTTATATGCTTTTGTAAAAAGTTTTGTTAACTTTTCATTACTAGTTCTTTTCACTGGAGTGTAGATAATCCACACTTAAGAGATTACAATCCGTAACATACTTTTGTGTTTATTTAAACGAAAGAAAAGCAAAAGTGTCCAAGCTACTTTGCTTTTGTAAAAGACAGTAGCCTATCCCATACTTTGATTGACAAGTAAGATTATTCCGATGCTTCTCAATTACAATTTTGTAAACTACAGCCGGTGTCTGTCAATGTGATAATTTTAATACGATGTATTTGAACAGATGTAGTGTAACATTATAGATTGCTGATTTGAAAAGTACGCGTCTTATACAGCTTTATCATATTTACTATTTATATAATCTGCTGCTTTGGTATGATGTTTAAAACTATGATCCTATCTGAAGACAGTTTAGAATGACTTCTGTAAATGTCAAATAACTGGTTGATGAAATGTGTTCTGAAAAACACAAAACTTGAAATTCACAGAATCTACTAAATACTAAATTCTAAATGATTTATTTTCACCCAAGGTATTGATGGTCGTTACGTAAAGAAATATGTCAACCATGTAATTTACCCGGTCATTTTTATACAGCTGTTGATGCGGCAAACCTTATGTTGCACTGAAGGTGAAAATACAACCAAAGTTGCAATTTGCCGATATTAATACATGGGAAGTTTCATTTCCCCTTCCCCTCCCCCCCCCAAAAAAAGATCGTAAATATGAAATATATCTGTACACTCTTAGAAGGCCGGGATCAAATATACGAGTAGTTTTCCGGATCATTTTATTTTGATCCTTTAAGGGTCACTTTTGATCCTTTTTTGGATTCACCAGAATCATTTTTGATCCGGTTTTAGGATCATTTTATTTTGATCCTTTTTGATTCCAATATCAAAGTTTTGATCCGTATTTCTGGATAACTTTGATACGGAAAGGATGAGCTCATATTTGATACCGCGTTTGGATCTAACGTGATCTTTTGTCTCATATTTCAGTACACCCCATATCCACTTCATATAGCCGGTAATGTATACAATTGTATAAATACGATGATTTCACCACTCTTGTCAACTGCCTGTACCGTGGCCGAGTGGTTAGAGCGATGGTCTCGTAATTACATGGTATACGTGCGGCGTGGCAGCTAGCGTGGGTTCAAACCCTGCTAGGGTCAATTCAGTGAGATATTTTTAGGCAGATCTTTTTATAAGAAATATTTGATCCTTTTTTCGGATCAAGAATTGTGATCCTTATTTTTGGATCACTTTGATCCTTAAAGGGTAAGCTCATATTTGATACCTAAAAAGGATCAAAATTGATCCTTTTTGTCTCATATTTGATCCTTGCTTCCTAAGAGTGTATCTTTAAATCCGTTTATCTCAGTTTCACATTTTATTCCGACAACCTTTGACGGACCATACAGCTTGACTTCTGGAAACCAAGTAAACTAAATGAAGTGTCATTATGGTCAAATGACTTGACCGAAAATTTACATAACTCTGTTTATCTTTGTAGCCCATTATATCATCACCCTATTAAAATTATTGCATAGTCCGTTTTTCTTGTTTTTGTAAATAAATACGAAATTAATCTTGATTTGCTATTTTGTTGCTTTCATTGAATATTTCTTGCATAACGTAATGACAAACCACGACTACAAATTTACCATATGTGTCCCGCCGCGGCAAAAGGATGCAGTTGTAGTCTCCTACATGTAGCTCATTGTAGCATATCATATGTATACTAGTTGTATACATCAGATATGCTACAATAAGCAACATGTACGAGCCGACAACTGCATCCTTTTGCCGCGGCGGGACACATATGTGAAGAGGTATTAATGTATACTTTTATATGGTTTATGCAATTAGTTTCAGAGTTACAATACAAAAACCTGTTATGCTAGTTGAAGGTCTACCCAGCCTTAAGTAACTATAAAAAATGACTAACAATTATATAAAATGAGCCAGAGACTTTTATAGTGTACATTTTATGATAGTTTGTTGCTAATTAGATAATTCTTCAAGACTTTTTAAATACAGTTATTTACTAAAACATTGATCTTTTTCAATTTGTGGGGAAAAAATCAATTATGTTAGTTATCTTGTTAAATTCAATTGACATTTGAACTATTCATAATTAATTATAATTTTCATTTTCATTTATTCAAAACTGCTAAGTTAAAACGTAGGCTAGACAATTATTTTAGATTTATAAAGATACATGTTTGAAGTTTCAAGGACATTTACATTTTAACTTTCTTCGGAAGACGTCTTTAAAATGTACTGAATATGTAACATGGCAGATGCGGTATAATTATCTGCTATTGCAAACAGAACCTGATATCAGAGGATCGTTGAATACGTATCATTGATCCCTACTTGATGTTTTCGAATAACGTTTACAGTAGAAGAGAGCACTCGTAAATCTGAATCTTAAATTTCAGATATCAAAAAGTAAGATTACTTTTCTGTAGCAACTTATTCAATAGGGTTTTTTTTCCATGAGAATTTGGATATTTGAGAACCAAAGTGTTTTGCATAGAAAACTAACTATAGATTGTTTGCTCATGTAAATCAAGTAATCCTGATATTCAACTAGAAAAAATTATCCTATTTTGAAAACTCGATATCATTATAATATTTCTAAACGAACAACGAGACACCTGTTACTACACATCGGATGTTGACAAATTTGGTCAACTCAAGGTTCAGAATACCATCATGTTCGAAATGAAATGTTTGAAAGGAATATTTGCTATACAATGGCTGCAAATTTCATTTTTGAAAATCATGGAATTACGCAAGCACGGACACCTCCCCTTAAAGGTGGTTCAAGTCCCCTTCGTAGAACTAGGGGCACATCTTAATCCATTAACTCTAAAGATCAATTCTATTTCTTCGTATAAAGGGATAGTGTTGATATATTTATATATAAATTAAACAAACTATTATATCAAAGTAAAAGTTGATTACCATTTAATTCTTAGCTGACTGTATTTTGCCTCTGGGTCTTGTCACTAAACCTGTTATGTTTGGATTCTGTTATTGTTTAAACATTGTGTAAATTCTGTGTCATAATAAGGTATTGTACAATATCAACAATCTGAATGCTGATATAAAATATATCTTGAAATATAATACATAATGGTTTTAATGTGAAGAGGTTCAAAACCATTCAAGCGTCAAGTCATTCCAATCACTTTCATCGTGGCGATGTTCTTTCATCATGTTTTTGAGCACAGTGAGTTTACATTTTCAAAAAATACATTTGGTCAAATCATAATAAAAGAGAAAAGGTATAGTTCGTTTTCTTTAATAATTATTGAACGCTCAAGCTGTTCAACACAACTTGTATCACTATCTTATTGTATGGCTGCGAGTGGCTGCAAGCCATGGGTACCGGTGTAATGAGACTGAGTGTCCCCCCTAACCAGGAGTCCGGGTCTAATTGAACTACACGGAATAAGTCGCAATCGATGATTTATTGATCGCACATGTACAAGTACGTTCTACACACTTTAATAGTAGCTAGTAGTCACACGGACGCTGTATTTCATTACACCGGTACAGACGAGAAAAATTGAAAATGAGATCAATACCTATGGGACCTCTTGCTATATATAAATTATTGTGATTGATAGCAAAAGGATCGAGAGAGTGACCAATGCTT
This sequence comes from Ophiothrix spiculata, assembly GCA_000969725.1. NCBI lineage: Eukaryota > Metazoa > Echinodermata > Ophiuroidea > Amphilepidida > Ophiotrichidae > Ophiothrix > Ophiothrix spiculata. The sequence goes on from JXSR01S009993.1 coordinate 3,743, forward strand.
CATCAACAGTCTTTCCCGGAACGTACAGCCATAACATTTGTTTGTTACGGCCTACCGTAACATTTGCATACCCTGTCGCTGGCGACGTCCCATGCTTAAGGTCACGTAAGGTCAGGTAATGCGCATCAAACAAATATCTGAGATGATTATCATTGATTATAGCTAACGAGATACGAAGCAAAAATAATCCCTATTCATCATCGTGTTCCTCCAGTACCCAGGTATTGTTATTATAATTACCTAACCCATTCGATCGATCAAACACTTACCATCGCTATAATTATCTCAGCTAAATGTTACATTATCAAATGTTACGGCTGGACCGTAACATTGACGAATGTTACGGCTAGACCGTAACAATCGAATCGCCATTTTCTCTTGGGAAACTTCCAATTTTCAAAAAACAGACCCACCCTGAAAAAAACCAGACCCAATAATTAACTACGTATATATATATGCAGATCACATTATAAAGCATCTAAGTATAATGAAAAACTTACCTAAAATTGATTTTTTCCATGGTAAATCCACTCTAAAAGTGGTCTAATTTAACATGGAATTCTGACCCTTTTGTTGATCATTTTTGATTAGCACAACCTTCAAAGCCGACCATTTCGGTTTGTGATACTCGAGTGTATGATTAGAAGGCACTGTATCAATCTTTTAAACAAATATTGCGTCTAACGGCGCATTTCGCGTCAATATGGTACTAAAAAAAGTTAACATATGAATTCGGCAGAGAGTGTATTATGTTACGGTGAGCCGTAACAAACAAATGTTACGGCTGTACGTTCCGGGATAGACTGATCAAGGTGCAGTATTTTATCTATTAGTATAATTTAGCCGTTCTTGAAAGAAGTGAATGGCGTATTGCCATTGAATGGAAACATTTTGATAAAAGACAATCATGCACCTTACTCTTCCATTAGATCCATGCTTCCATTAGATCTGGCCCTGGCTTTGGCACTAATTGAAAAAGTTGGATCTCTCAACTCCGATTCTTTCGCCATGTGTTCAGGATGTTTGAAGATGTTTATCTACTCTAAATGTTTAAGTACAATGTAATCTCCGTGTCTTTTTCATTTAATATTTATTTTCACCTTGCCAATGCATTCCTAACATGCCTGTCTGTGTTCTTATATACATTATATATAAGGATAACTGTTAAACTTCAATAATAGAACATGATGCGGCGACTTCGCACATGGATTTCCGTTTGGTGTTTTAATTGAACTTTGAAATGTCTATGAAGATCCACAAATAATTATGGATATCTTTATATTCAAATAACGTGAGTAAATATCGGGTTTTTTTGTATTGGTAAATGTTAACTAAAGGTATAAATTTAAAATTTCAGCTGATTTGGTCAAACCTTTTTTGATTTTTTTTCAGAGCCGCCCATACGTTACTGTGTACAATTAATTTTGGTTACCATGATTAGACAAATTTATATATATCTCCAAAACGGAACATAACTCGTCCATAAAATTTGGCGTTGGTTGTGAGAAAAACATCTGAGCAACATTTTGGTATCGAAATTTCACAACGTTTGAAAAAAAGGGTGAGACAATCAGCCAATGCTCCTTTGGTATTAAAAACAGGAATTATATAGTAACATCATTGTTGCCATGATTCAATAAGGCAGCGCGTACCATTTCTGAGCAATTTCAATTACACCTCAAAAACAAACAAAAACTTTCGCTTTTAATTAGGTAGTAAATAAAATATTTTTATTGCATGTCCAGATAAATTGAAAATTAATCGACTAGAGCAATGACCGTTGACGACTTTTAGTGACTAATAACATAACAAAACATCTTGCTTACACAAAATATTTTCATAGATATGTTTTAGACATAAATACTTTATTTACACTATTAAATTAATCCATAAAGCTTTGAAATAGTATCTTCAGCGATGACAGGTGATTCGACAGGTGATTTTTACATAAGGATTGATATATTAAAGCAGAAAGAGAGCATAAACTGCTATTTTGAACAGTCATTTGCATTTGCATTTGCATTGACTCTCTACACGGTGTGCGATTTGGGATAGAACCTCGGTCTAGATAGTGAATTTCCTGCTTTATCGCGCACGTGATGCTCATGTGGAACACGGTGAAATTGAGGCTTCGTTTGGCTGCGTATGTGCGAAACTGCGTGTATATTTGACCTTGAGATAGATGCTGTTCCCACAACCATTGTTCCAATAGCAACAAATAGTTTCAAATACTTCGTCGATATTGATCTAATTATAATGACTGTTAGCCCTGTGATTGGTAACACCTCTGCCGCGCCCCTTTTATGATGTAATCATTACCGTACTCTAAGTTTACAATGCAAACCCATAGAAAAAATAATGATAAATTTATATTTACAAGATTAGAGAAACTTTCGTTAAATGCTTTATAAACGTAGTCAAATAATCATGTTGAAACTATGAAGGAACTTATTGACTGAAAAAACTGTAAATTAACATGATTGAATAAGCTGAAAATGTTGATTTTAGAGGCGTTTGACTGGCGTTTTACACAATGCCCAAAATACCACAGATGCCTACTAATAATTGTACGACAATCCACTCATATTTTGCCTTTTCTGGTATTTTAATTCGGGATTTGATCTGTCCACTAGTTCGGCAATCGTCTGTAGATAACATTGATATCCAGCTAAAAAAGTTGAAAACATTAGTTTTTCTAATCCAAGCGATATACGTCCTGTATAAAACATAATTGTTGACCATTATATTTTGGCTTCTATTGTTGTGTGTTTAATTATACGATATTAAGTACATGTTGAGTACATGTGCTCTCATGTGCTGTGCTAATGATTGGCGTGACCTCGGCTATTTGTAAACTGTTGAATAAGGTCAATAGATATATTGGGATTTCAAATCGTCGTGTTCCCACGGCGGATCTTATTTGTATAAAGGGCGAACTAGAACACTTGCCAAAGTGTAAAGTGTTATACATTAGAGTATCGATGGACATCAAGGATCGTGTTCATTACATTGTCTTGTTCTATAATAGACCATTCCTATAATTGTCATATTTTCTCTGCTGACGGATATTGGTGCTAATACGAGGCCATCATAATCTATTTATTGGCACGCGTCATACTTCGATAGACCTTTTTTGCATCACTAATACATGAGTGCCCCCGGGGCCAAGTAAAGCATTAAGTGATGCATCGAGACTGATTCTTCACGTATCTTGGTGCTAAATAGTCACGATGCATCACATGATGCCATTCTTGGCTTTTGTGAGTATCGATATCCCTCAGCATTGATAATATGCCAGTTATAGGAATGTTCTATTAGTACAACAGATACAAATTACTGTATTGTCTCAATGAACGATTACTCTCCGATATTTCATATATTTTAATGTATAGAGTGATGTTGTTATATGTTAAATTGATGTTTTAAACATCCTTACGTTTTAAATGTTATGTGGATGCAACTTTCTTTATTGGTTTGAAATTGTATTCAAACTTGACTGACAATCGTCGTCTTGGAAAGAAACTACATTACATGGACATATTGAAGTGATGTTTCAATTTTTGTTATAAGTAGACAGAAACTATACATTGATACTTCATGAATCCAGTATAGCAATGTTTTCGTGTCGGTTTTTTCTTCTATTGCTGAAGCCTAAAAGCACTCTTAAATAGTTCTTTCATGCTGGATTAGTTTAAGTCTGGTTATATAAATGTTGACACAGATAGGCAACGATTGAACTGTCAAACGTATTTTTGATCTGACATCACCACCTTGTTCTAGAAAGCATTGCAAATGACAAAACATGATAAGCCATCCGAGTATTATGGCCTTCAATCGAAAGAGGTTTTTATTGAATCATAAGTGTCTTATACAGGACAAAGTGGTGGTCAATAGTGTCAAAACGATCTGGTTTGACCTGGATATTGTGATAAGCATCTGCGACAAATCAATGGAATAACAAACAGAACTATTGGACATTCATCCCATTGCATCAACTTTAAACCTAGTAAACATGTGTAAAAACAGTAGACAATGATTTGTAATGGTATTTGAAATTATAATATATGCGTGGGTATAATTGATACAACACACATAAAGTTATGATCAATCAGGAAGTAATATTCTACATGAGAATGCAAGTGTCCATTTGAATACTTTAAAGACTGTTAATAAAATAAATGTTACTAAATGAATGAGATTTATGAAACATATTAAGTGTATAATGCATTCGAAATCTTCCTGTCATGTATACTGCACGTACGCTTTTGCGTTTACATTGATATCCCAATATAAAATTCGCATATGCAAATATCATGCTTAATTCTATTTACTTCACACACAGACATCTTTGAAATTTCACAAACAAAATAGTAGGATTGCAGTCAGCATAAATTTACCGATATTTTTCAATTGATCTCAAGTAGCGTTGTTTTAAACAGTTTACTATTCAAGCTTAGATCTATTTGGCCATATGTCCTAGGAAAAATTACCTTTTAATAGCGTTCTATATAGCATGTTCTTGTTTACTGAATGACCCCCCCCCCCAATTTTTAGGCACACTTTGCCTTGCAGGTCCCTTCCTCAAACATAGAGAAAACTAGGTCCGGGTACCCGCCCGTCATGAGCTTACCCGGGTTTAAAATCTGCCGACCGATTACCCGACCTGGACAATGAAATCATAGCAATTTGAATAAAAACAACAACAGTTTATGATAAAATTATCATCTGATCGAAATAAACATTTTATTTCATGACCTCAATCGGTGAAAAAATCAAACTTTTTGGTGTAATTGAGACATCATTGTCGTAGTAGACCCGTCAAAGGTCCCGTTCTAACATTGTAAAATATTGTAAATGCTCAATTATCAATACTGTCGGATACCCGGGTAACCGACAGAAAAATGAGTCGGGTACCCTGGTAGCACATTATCCGAAAAATCCCAGGCCTAGAGAAAACACAAACCTGTCACATTAAATAGAAATTAAGACTCCTCCAATTTCAAAATACTCTTCTCTCTAAATTGATCTGATTATGATTAGTAGTGGTATACTTAAGATTCAAGTCCGGCTTGGTTGGTATAAATGTAAGCTTTCAACCAGATTTTCAAAAATTATAAAAACAATTGGCCTTTGATAAATGGAGCAAAAATGGTGATTGTTACTTGAATAAGACCCATTTTTAGCATTGAGAAATACTGGAACAACAAAAGCATTGAACAATACTGGAATGAAGTGTGTGTACCTGTATTGTAAAAATATTCAACAATACTGGAACAAAACACTCCCAGAATTGTTCAATACTGGAATGTCCCAGAATTGTTCAATACTGAAATGTAAAGTATACTTTTTCCCAATTATCATTTCTAGACTTAAAATGCTTAATTTAGAACTGAAAATAGTTTCCAACTAATGCTTACAGGAACACAAGTAAGCTGAAACAGTCACTAATGCCCGTGTATCACTCCCTGCCTTTCGTTCTCATAATTTTATAACATGTAGCCGGATTTAAGAGATATTGAAACTAATGATACCATGCTTTTATTGGGTTTATTAATTCAGAGGGATTTATTTCGAGAATTAGATTAAAGGGGCAGGTGTTCAGAGGCAGGTGTACTCTAATCACTGGGTATTGTGATAGAAATTTACTCTTTATAATCCTTTCACAAGGAATTTGAAAATCACATTGATATTATGCCTCAGTCTTTATCTGATCGTGTGTCTCGTTGTTATTTCTTTGATTTTAACCCTAAAAGAGCCGGGGGGACGGAATCCGTCCCCTCCTCTGACATTTTTTGTTATACCTCCACCGGTTGTTATTTTTTCGCGCTGAAACTTCTTGACTTTTTTTTAAGCTTTGCGCTTATTTTCAGACCATTTTTGTGAAAACCGGACTTAGGGTTGGGACGTGGCGTTGCGTAATGGCACGCTTGGTCAAACGAAAAACTGCCCAAAAACTGATTTTCAATGCAAATTACATACAAATAGTGTTTTTTGTTTCAGGATACACTTCCACTAAGTTTTATTGTATTTATTTGATTTATTTGGAGTAAGAACATGCGTAAGTATACTTTGACACACATTATTGCTAAAAATTGCAACTTTTGCTCGACAAAATAGCGAAAAACCATGATTTTGGCGATGTTTGGTAATGTTTGCGTTTTTTGACACGACGTCATTTATGACGTCACTGTGACGTCATACATGGTCTGATTTTAATTGTTTTGGTACCAATGGACTCATGAGAGCCATAGCTATATACCAGTACCCTACACTTGATGTCTCGTTAATCGGTTTCCGAGATCGGAAGGGGGGGGGGCGGAATCCCCCGCCGGCTGTGAGGTGGGTCGAAAAAGCCCAGCTCTTTGAGGGTTAAAACCTGCTTTCTATTATATCCAACATTTCGTTTAACCTTGTACGAACACAGTAAATTAACGCTTACCTGACAACAATTACCCTGTTTAAATAATAACATAGGTGGTATCATTTGTCGGTCGCCGATCAATGCGGCGCCAGACACTAATGTAGGCCTACATGATCAAGCGCCGCTGTTGGTAATTTTGGTGTGGCCTACCAATTAGTAAGTTCGGTAAGTTAATAAATTTCTGTTGAAAAAAAACCCAATGAAAGTAGACGTGATAGACAAGAAAGCGATTACAGAAACAATGTTGTTGTTTTTTCGGTTTTAAAACCTACGCCGAAAAAATGGTGTACCTTTTGGGTCTTCTAATACCCGTTGTTGGTTAAAACCATAATGTGTGCACCACCAATGTGGAAAGTCTGGTTACAAAATAGGCGGGCCTCTTCACATCGTGAATTAATACAGATAAGCGCGTGGATAATAGCTGGACACAGCACAATTGCAGAATACGCAGCGCGCGTTGCACATGTGACTCGCGCATCAGTATCTACGGCGCGTGTAACTGGGATTATGTTTACTTGCAGATGAAGAAAAGCCTAATAATTCCCATCTATTTAGTGTTGATCAAAGTTTAATAGAGATACGAGAAACACTGAAATGACTTACACAGCTTTAATGCTAATTGTGAAGAGAGAGAGTATTTTGTACTGATACACATTATTTTGGGGGTTCGTTTTATTTCGTCACCCTTATTTGGATTGTTTATTTTACCAACCTTATTTGGATTCTCAATGGCAATTAAATTTGTTGACCATAGCCGATTTCTGACAGATACTCTTAAATATAGTAGTTCAAGATCGAATTTTTTTTTTATATATATTGAATAACGTGTTATCATGAAAATTCATACTTCATATAGGGCAACCTGTGTACTGGTACCTGATATACACATGAGAATTTTCATTTCCATTGATACCTGTAAGAGTATAATTTGACTTGAATTAGATATTCATTGGTTGCTATGGCAGTGTCCATTAAATTGCCTCTTTGGAATTAACTCATTGTTAACAATATAAAAGAAGTCCATTACCGTCACGTTTTCTAATATTCACTGTGTGTCAAGGTGTCTGTTAGAAAGTTATCAAAACAAATGAATAGAATATTTTAAAAATCCACTTATTTTATTAATTTAATGTATAATATAGAGTCTCCTCAATCTAATGCACGCTTGAGAATTTTTATAGCATAATACCTGTGTTATAATCTATTATCATCAAATATTGACAATATTACTCCTAGAAATATTTGGGATATATGTTGTTACCAAGAAATATGAATAAATTATGCATTAATGTAAGAGTCTTTTTACATTTGAAAATCAAGTATGCTGTAAACTGCTTATAGTAGTTTGAGAACAACAGTGGACAATTGCAACTCTAATATTGCATAAAATGCATAATAATTATATAAATAAACTTTATCATAAAACTAACAGAACAGATTCGTTGGAAGTTATAATGTTACATTATTTCAATAACTTTGGAGCCAAAGAAAAATAACAACGCATTGGCGAATGGAGAAACAATGTGCAATATTTTGAGTATAAAAACATGCCCAAATATATTCTAAGTGTACTCGGTATAAACGAGCTTAAGCACAGTCATCTTTGTGAATTTCCAATAATTGCAAAATGTACATGTTTTGAACCTATCTAGAATTCTTAACTAGATACCTAGGCCTACATTGGTATCTGGTTTTGCTAAATTCCATCTAAGCATTCAGTAGCAACCTTTTGAAGATGGCACATTGCGATCAATTTAATGTGTATACTCAACTTATTGAAAAATACACTTTAGACATCGGCATACACAAAATAGTTCAGAACTAAAAATGCAATATAATATGGTTAGACAAAAAGTAAGCTGAAATTATTGATTAAAACACAAGTTTATAAATACTGCAAACATGAATTCATAATGACTCGAAAATGATACTCGAACTAAACGTAATGTGAAGAATGAATCCAATCTTGAAGTAGAAATGCTTCAGATGAATAGGACAAGACATGAACATGTAATTTGAGAATGATGGAAGCAAGTAACTGACAACAGGTGCAGGCAGATATCATGTTAAATTCCAGCTTATGTCTTTTTTCTAGACATTTGTTATACATGTAAGATATCATGCGAAACATTCTGTAATCAATAGCGATGATATTACAAATGAAAAATGAACATTTTGTAGTACTTCAAAGGCATTATTCAATAGCAACAGAAATGTCTTGTATATATCCTTATAGTTTCTTGAAATGGGTATATTTGAAGATAAAATGACATTTTGTAACATACACTGAAGCAGACGGGTTAAAATGCAATGATAACAGCAGTTTTACTTATAAAAGAAAAGATGTAGGTTCGACAAACAGTTTGCAATTTGACCTGCAAGTTGAATAATAAACATGGCGCACGCAATGAAACCTTTGTAGTGTTTTAAAGACATTGGTCCCAGCCACTATATAGATTGGAAGTTATGGACCTGCTAGATTAATTATCATAAAAGTACCCACTTCTTTATTTTTTTTTTGACCTTGAACGTGTAAACATTTTTGCAAACTCTACTTTTCAACCGTAACCATTAAGGCAATCATGAAGTACAATGCGCTCATTCCCAGTAAGATTAAGGGGGGGGGGGGCTACAGTGGTCACAAATTTCAAACTTTTAAAAGCTATAATCATTTGAAGTAAGGATGTCTTTTCTAAGGATGTTTTTTTTTCTATATAACTAAAATCGTCTAAAAATAGCGAAACGCGCAAAGTTGCAAAACGACAACATGCGTAACTCAAAAACGAAAAATTATACGGCCATGAAATTTAGCGGAGATGTTAAAAGCTTGCAAAGTGCTATAATACCATTGAGGCAAATTTTCAATATTTATCTTTATATTTGAATTATGGATGATAATGTACTGATTGGTCAGGCCCTGGTTTCCATGGCAGCATAGAAAAAATTCAGGTTAATGATTTTGTGAGCATTTTCCTTATGTACCATCGTCCCAAGTTAGAAAGTAATGCAATAATTTGTTTTTGAGTTATGTTTGTTACCGTGTTTGACCAATCAGATACTTATCCTGCTTACCATGGCAATCAGTCTTAAATGATAACGGGTCATGGGCTTTGTCGTGGTATATCATCCATGTGGGCAGAATTTTAGGAAAGTGTTGAAAATTGGACTGTTGACCACTGTCCCCCCTAATGATTGAAAATTAACTTTAGATTGATGAAAAACACACTCTCCACTTGATTTAATTGACTTTTACACACAAAAAACGATTGGGAATTTTATAATGGGTTATTTTAACAATGGTTATTTTGTAGTTAAATTGTCACATGGGTCAAGAAATATACGCGTACACACTTCAATTCCCAGTAATCAAGTTAAAGGAATTCAGTTCAGGAGTTACCAAAGTTTATTTAATTATCATTAATATATTCGCAATTTAGTTGCTCGATAAGAATATTTAAAAGTTAATAGTTTTGCTTTTTTTCTTCTTACTTTAGGAACACTCAAATTGCATCTAAAATTAATAAGTTACCCTTTGCTTTTTTGGTCTACAACGTGAAGAAATGCAAAGTACAAACAAAAAATAACCCTATGTTGCCTATTCTTTTATATTTTTAAATTGCTAAAAAGTGTTTCCATTTGTTAATGAACAAAATATAAGATCCGTTTTATCGCTTTAAGATAATCACTGTAAATGATAGCTAATAAAGCACCATTTAAATTGTGTTACAGAATACGTTTTTCTCATATTCTATAAGACTATTCAGGTACACTAAAAGTATTTAACTCGGTTTTTTTTTTTGTAATCAAATGTCATGGAATATTATCTTGATATTTTATTCACGAGAAAATATTTCAATAAACTGTACATATTATTCAGAAAAGAGTATTTAAATTTTTACTAGTAATGTCCTCTTGCTTATTATGTTATGTTAGGAACGATAGAAATGTTAGCCCTAGTTTATTAGAAATTCAGACGGACCGTTAATGCAGTTGTTATTGTATATATGAATTGTGGAAAATAAAATATCGCAAACATGCCACAGCTCACTCAATTCGGGCATAGCACGTAATGTGTTTTGAATGTTTCCTCTGTTTATACTACTTGCTTATGGCATTTTATGAGGACATTGATAAGCATTCAATGTTTCTTCCGTGGTGAATCTTTAAAACTGCTATTAAGAACTCGCGGTAACCATAGAACTCAATGCTCAATCAGAGCAATTTTTTATAAAATTAAATATTTTGAAAATGCTTTCAGGAACTGCTCTCCCCGTACTTTAATGCAAAACAAACCGGAACGGTTAGGTTAAGTCTATTTAAAATTTTGTTTGAATAAATATGTTTTAACAAAAATAGAGAGTCGTGAGTAATTTAAAAAGTTTGTGTGGACAAAATAATGTGGGTTTCTGTCAGGGTCTGAGTTTGCTTTATACACTAATAACACTTTATACACCGCTTGTCTCTAGTTACGTCAGTGAGAGACGTTCATCATTGCGTTTTACTGCATTTAGATCCTAGAGACCATTGACGTTCAACATCACATTTCTAACACTAAACGTTTTTTCATCTACTGATAACAAAGCAGTTGAAGTTTATCGATTAAAAAAGTTTTGACGAATTTGTTATTAAATAAATAATTGTACTAATATAAATCATACAGTCCATCTTCGTGAGACTGATATCAAAGAAAATGTACGCCATAAATGCTATTCAGCACAAACGGAACATATCTAGAATGTAAAGTAATACAGTCAAAACAGATGTTCGTGTTTACAACAAAAACATTGCAACTTGTGACCTTTCGCAATCAGGTTTATGAAATATTCACCGATATCGACGCAAACGTTCTGTACCGATCATAGACAGTCATTGATACTGAGCAGAAATACTGTCGGCCGCCATTTAATTGGAACATCAATTTTTTAATAATATTAAAGCGGACATAAGTGGAAATAGAAATGGGAAATACAAGTACTTTTCTACATTAATTAAAAAGAAACTTACAATGAAACTATTTGATTCGACTACACCACGAGCAATGCTAATTCAATAACTGACACGGTTCTGGTATTGACATCATCAATTGCACAATAAATTCCATAACATATTTTGTTACAATTTCAAGAAACGAAATGTAACTTTGTTAGATTAGATATTGACCGCCATTGTGATACCTTACCGAAATTGATATATTTGAGCTGTAACGAATGAATTTAGCTGCTGTTTTATTATGTTAAAATTATCATGTTAAGATTCAAGCTTAAAATGAATATACGTACAATGCCACGAATGTACAAAAGTACAACCAGAAAAGATACAAACTGCTGGTATAAGCATAACGTCATCAAAAAGCAAACCGTTCAATTTTCTATCACTTGTTTTTTTCTCAAAGCAATTTTGTATAATGATATTTCATGCCTGTCTGTACCTAGAGAAAAGGAAAATTAAAACGGTTCAATTAACCCGACTTTTTGGATTAAGTATGCGCAGCAGCAGTAGGGGAGATGCAGGAGAGTTGAGCCATGTTTTACATTTTGCACCATTCTGCAGTGATGAAATGTAGGATCCTCAAAGTTAATGTCTGAAGTAGAAGTTTTGAGGGTTACTTACTTAATATAATGTGACAGTCTATCCACAGGAAAGGTGTAGAAAAATTGGCAAAGTGGCTCAACTCTCCCATGGGTATAGGAGGAATGAGCCAGTGGTGAAGGCGAGTTGAGACACTATGTTATTACAACACAAGTACAAAAAATAAATTTGGATTTTTTTTTTTAATTTTTGCGTTTTAGTATTTCTTATTTCAAAATGGTGCTAAATATAATAAGTGTGGTTACTTCCAAGTAAGTTTAGGGTATAATTCTACACGAAAATATTGTTGGTCAAAATAACACATGAATTTCCTATGGTCAACTCTCCCCTAGCCTAATGGCTCGACTCTCCTCATATGTACCAAATCAAAAACTATGCAATCTCATGGTAAAACCAACTTAAACTATTTTCTTTGCATCAGCTCAAAAGTATTTACTCATAAACACCTTTAACTGACGAGAGACACAAACTACCCGGCTTTTGGCATCTAGCTGCAAAATCAAGATAATATAATTTTTATGAAAATTGGTAAAACGTGTCCAAATCACTTTTAAAGGTATTGCGCATGAAATTGTACATTTATTTTTTACAGTGAAACAAATACTGAGTGATAATGATATAATTGTACATTAACTGTAGGAAGAACTAGTCAGATGAGTGTCTAGTTCTGTAGATAATGGGTTGGTTCAACTCTCCTTGTGGCTCAACTCTCCTGCATCTACCCTAATAATATTCATGATGTATTTCTGTAATTGGACACGTTTCATGATTATGCATGGTGCCTCGGTCTATGGCTACCTGTTACTTTAGTATAACACATCTAAATTTAACATCAACTCGAATCCTCTAATTGCAGCGTGATGAAACGGTGTATGCTGAAACTGATATTCAAGATATGTTTTGCATACAGGGATCATTATACAGCGGCGTAGCCAGACCTTTCTCCAAGGGTGGGCAAACCACCCAAGATTTCTCCAAGGGATTTTATCGAGCGACTTTTACAGGGGTTCCAAGGGGCCGACTCGGCCAAATTTTTCAAGGAATACCGCCAAATATTGTACTTTATGAAGTTTTCAACCTAGCAGTTCCTGTCCCCTTTATTTTTCTCCCAGGTCTTCAAAATTTCTCCAAAAAATGTCTGAGGTGGGCAAATTGCCCACCTTGCCCACCCCTGGCTACGCCATTGATATCATACGAAACATGTCATGTAAATTTATAGTTGATTTTAATACATTTGAACAAAACGAATTTGTAAACGAATCTGTTTACAAACTAAGCTACTTGTGTGTCTACTTGTTTTGTGTTAAAATGAGGAAACGCTTGACTGCCCATGTCAAACCTTGCTATCCCAAAGGATTTTGGAAGGGAGAGACATAGGAAATTGCACATACTTAATCTCCTGGGCCCATATTTATGAAACACCACTTGCGCTAGTTTGCTGCCAACTCTTTGTCGTCTACCTGTCAAATGTTGACAGGTACACAATAGCCTAATGTAATGAGACATTACCGATGTGTGTAAAGCGGTGTAAAAGGCAAATTAGACTGTTGCACAGAGTTCAAAATTTATATTTATAATTTTGCATTTTAAATTTGACAATGTTAAAAATTGGTATTTCAGAGTTTTCAAAGTCTTCGGACGAAATAATCATAACATCTGTTCATTGGTGATCACATCGGTTGAAGAATAAAAACTTAAGCATAACAGAGTGTAAACGTTTGTCCAAACAGAAGAAATTCCATCTTTATAGCTCAGGATCTCCAGTGTGCAGTACTAAAAACATGTCCTTGACATTACTGACCAGTCTTACATGAAATGCAAACATAAATCAATTACTTGCTTGAAAGCAGAGATGATTCAATTCAGTATGCCCATTAGTTTTTACATATAGTATGTTTAATAGGAAACCAATAATTTGTTATGGTGCATTTACACTGTGACGACTTGTTTCGACGGAAGGTAACGTATTTTCAATTAAAAAGTTGTAACTGAAAACGACTGATAGTAACGATAGTGTGCGTAGCTAGCAGCGTGGGTGAGCGTTAACTGACTTTAACTAACGATGACGGGCGTAAAATTCAAAGCTGCAATACGCACTTCTACGTTGCTCGTCACAGTGTAAACGCACCTTAAGAAACGCATACATTAAAACTTACAACTCGTCGTTCATTTGAAAGTCCAAACATAAGAACCATGACTCTTATGTTACTACTCCTATGTTCTGTTATACATGTATTATCATATCTTATTGATATAATATCATTCCAGTAAGATCTCAAGAAAATTTAGCATTGCATAGACTTGATTCCTCCTTCCATTCTTGTAAGATCTCAATCAGTGTCGAGTATTTAATTTGATCAATGTATTCAAATTGTTATTGAACAAATGCAATTATAAAATCACATTCATATATTTTGTTGGCATGCCATTTTGTTTTTACTGTTGTATTTAAGATGCTAAGCTTTTTTGTACAGTCAACTACCATCTTATGTTTATCAATACTTCAAAAGTATCTGAAGGCAGACTAGAATAAATCAAAGATATGCATGTATAAAACGGACAATATTCACTTTCATCAAGCTGATTCTTAAATATTTGCACCAGATAATGATGACAGTCACGTATAGAAAAGTATCAACCGTATGGTAATTATTTACATGATGTTCATTAACTTGAAATGGCATCTTGATTTATAATTCTGAATTTCGAACATGCAAACATGCTCTCATAAAATATTGTCGTAATGTTGAAAATAAATTAATTATAAAACATGCCTAAGTTAAAATTAGAGAATAAAAGATTACGAAAAGATATGTACGCCCATCCATTATGAGACGATAGATGACAGGCAAAACAATAAATCGCCATCTTTTATTCTCATTCTTAGTCACAAATTTGATTCATTTATAAACCAAAAACGATGTAAATTATTGCCAAAAACTATAAACATTATCATTGGAAAAATGTACACCCCTTTTCAAACATGAAATATTCCAAACCAAGTATAGCTGTTCGCGCCGGATGTGTGCGTATACCTGCATCGCGCCGTGATTTTGAACGCGCGGCTCCACTGCGTTTCACGCTGAACGCTCTGTCATCTATCGTCTCATAATGGATGGCCAAAATTCCTTATTAGGAAGTAAAATCGTACTCAGTGACTAAGAATTGTTTTATATAAGTCACAATCACAGTTTTTAAATTGCAAGTGTCACCTTGTGTCAAATTGTTAATCAAGTAATTTGTAGACATAAACTACAGTGTATAAATCTTGTTGTATCTATCTGATACTAGTATTCTTTTATGGTCAAATGACTTGCCAAGTCCAATAAAGTTGTCATGAAGAATTCCCTGTGGCTTTCAGGACTGCCACATTAAACTGCACACGTACTATTTCAGAGAATTTTGTTCGGAGACCCGTCACCTTAGGACATAAGGTAACACAGTTGCATGTTTCAATTACACGTATTGCTTATGGGTATTCAAAGTCTTAATGCACAATAAAATTGTTCTTTGGCAGTGTTATCATCTCAGTACTTAAGACATGTTCATAAATGTATACCTTAATGGCAAGACAGAATCTAGTAACGATAAAAATATTAGTCGAATTGCTTTAGCTTCTTGAAACCCATTAAATGTAGATCACGAATTTAAATAACACCCACGGTTTTACACACATATCACCCCATAAGGGTTTATTAATAGTAAGACAAGTAGTCTACATATTTCAATAACTTTTTGCTTATTTACAAGTGTGTCCAGGCCAAAGATACAAATTTATTCAATTTCAACAAGTAAAATTGCCTGGAATTTATTTTTGTCACTTGTGTATTCAAATCTAAAATGTTTGCTTAGAATGTTACAATTCTGCATATATTAAATTAAAGATGCAATTCATGATTTTGATGTGACAAAAACCTTGCCTCTTTTCTAACTAAATAAAAGGAAGAGTACAACATTAACATAAAATGAAAATTTCACTTGATTCCGACAGTTCGTTTCCAAGTTATAAGCTTTTCAGCATTTTGAAAATCCCCATTGGCTACACTCTTAAAAAGAAAGGATCAAATTGATCCGATAAAGTATCAAATATGAGCTTACCCTTTT
>JXSR01S009993.1:29062-57135 GCA_000969725.1 Ophiothrix spiculata
AAATGTATACTTTTATATGGATTTACTTATCGGTGGCTGAGTTACAAACCATTAAATATTTCAGAAAATGAGGGGTTAACTGTGCCCTTAAATGTGCATTTATACATCATAAACGTAATATTTTAGCATTTCGATAAAGTGCATTATATCGCGGCTTGAGAAATGAGACATTTATTAAAAATAATGATAGACAAAAGACATATAAATCTTATCATATGATGCACCGATATTTCAAAAAACCCGAGATGAAAAGTACTCAAAACCAAGTTTAGGACTTGGAAGGCATAATAATGTCATTTTATTATAAGTAAAATGTTTAAAATGAAAAACACAGAACGATATTACAGCAGTGATTGAATGATGTTGACGTGAATGTGATACTTGAACTGAACTTAATAAGAAAGAATTTACTTTTCAAGTAGAAATATGTTGAGCGGGTGGATATGATAAGGGTTGCAATTTGAGAACGATGGAAGCAAGTTACTGACAACAGGTGCAGGCGAATATCATGTTAATATCCAGCTTATGTTATTTCTTGATATTTATAATGCATGTTAGATATTATGAGGAATTCTGTAATCAATAACAAGGATATTACATTGACAATGAATGAACATTTTGTACTATTCTCATGACAACATACAATAGCAACATGACGAAAACATTGACTAAAACAGGGTGGTTAAAAGTCAATGTTAATACCATTAATACTTTACATCGATATCATAAATATAGATATGGGTATATCTTTCATAAATTCGACAGTATAAAGATATGCAAATACGAAAAATGAAAAGGGAAACATCATGTCTTTGTAAAATATTGCACCAACACTATGTTTAAAGTGGAACTATATATAATATACATGAAGAAGATGATAAGATGAACTAATGTACTTTAGAGAATCATTCATGAATATTTTAATGACCTATGCAGCGAAACAGTATATATTAATACGAAGATATATGTTAATACGAAGATGTTTGATTGTGGTTTTGTCTTAATAATTTACATAATGCTCATTAAGATTTTTTTTTTTCATTTGTCAAAGCGTAACTCTATCATTATGCCCTTCTTTAAATGGTGCACAACAGCATTACCCCGCAATACTTCTCAGTATAAAAGTGCGCTTTTTACGTTTGACGTAATTTACGTTAAAATTGATTTTCAAAAATGGTAATGGCATGTTTCATAAATAATCTACAGGTCTCCTCTATTAAAACATATGTCTATAGTTACCATGCGAATCTTGGTTTTAAAGTTAAAAGCATTTAAAAATGTGCACTTTTTGTGGGATACCCTGTATTTATTGGTCTTTTCTTAATTATTTAATCTTTAATATTTTCTTTGACCGTAATATACAAACTGAATACATATTCTTTTCTAGTGTTGTGATTTGCTTTTTATTAATGCAAACATTTCGGTAAGTACTTTAATCATAGCCTTTAGGAATATTTAAAAGATTAATGAAACAACGATCTTCACTTGATTTCTCTTATATATTATTGGAATAAAGAAGCTTCAAGTCAAAGAGGCATCTGGGAATGCTTCAAATTACGTATTTGAAGATTTTAATAGTCATGGTTATTCTATAGTTGACATATGGTTTGAAAAATGTACATACTTTAGTCTAAATAATCAAATTAGCGGAATTCAGTTAGGGAATAACCAAGGCTTCTTTTATTATGTATAATTAAATTGATTCGGAAAGTGAACGATTTTTTTTTTCATTTGTCACTTAGCTGATTCCTTCTCTTCTTTTCAAAAAAATAAATGCGTGAAATTGGTAGCTTTCAAGATTTCTATTAAAACATTTCAGCCATGTTTATTATGTAACGTGCGATTACAATTTAACCCTCGTCCACCTAACGTATTTTCTACTACGTCGTCACCTAAGGGGGACCCCCCCCCCCCTGTGAAAATGAAATTTACCTGCTAAAAGTGTGGTTGTTTTATACCATAGTATAGGGTAGGGTCTCCTCTTTCTATTGATACCAAAATCATGAAAATCGGTCAAGGCGATACGTAATTATGACGTCATAAAGTACTTTAGGTTGGAAAATTTCGCCGAAATCTGATTTTCGGCGGGAAAAAAAATCAAAAAATCGCTATAAAAGTTCTAAATAACGGATTTTCATCGGGTTTTTTGCTAATAAATAAAGAAAATGGTAGTTCTAACATGTTCTGTAAGTTTAAGCTTGTTAGCATGCAAAATGGTGACTTTTTATATAGGGGGGGTGGTCCCCTACCCACGGACTTTGACGGCTTACCCTACCCCCATGGTGCTACCCCGACTTTTTTTCATCAAAATGATCGCAGAGGATGTAAAAACAATTACTTAAATGCCCAGGGTCGCTTTGTTTTGCGTTTTGGAGCAATCGGCGACGATCCGTTAGGGGGGGTGGTAACCACTCCCCCCTTAGGTGGACGAGGGTTAAATAAAATCGGAGTTTTAAAGCACAAAATAATCTATCTTGCTTACTTTTTATTGCTTATTATATATGTGTGGCTTTATTTTTATCAATCAAAAAAAAACATACATCTGTCGTCATTTTTCATGTTGCTAGCCTTTGCGCTAGTTATTTTTTTTATAGAACATTATCTGCTTACTTTTCTTTCGACAATGTATCTGAGCTTTTTCTCTTCGTTTTGTATCAAATGTTATTTGACGATATAAAGCCGTTGTAATGAAAGCGTTTTTTACCGCATTTTGAACTGTATTTTGGACGCTGTTTAGTTCAAACAGACCATTTTTGTTTTTCATCCTGGAATACAATAGCACTGTTGTAAACATAGATAATAAGATATTACCTTTCTACGGTCAGAAATGCTATATTGTTTGCTTAAAAACCACTGTATTTCATAATCGGTGTTTTAACAAGTGTTTGTCGTCTATATGTGTCTTGTCGTGTATTGTGGTGAAAGAATAACGATAATGAATGGTAATGCATACTGAAAAATTCGATTTTGATATATTTCAATTTTGATATTGTTATTTTTGAATTATACAACTAACTTATTTTTGTCTACTAATCATTTACAAAGCTCAATCGTCAATAAAATTTCATATTAAAACTGGTAGGCGCTCCTAACTTCTGTACTGTATAAATTATTCAGAAACTTCATGGAAGAAAAGTTAAACCGTAGATATTTCATCTTTGATGGAAACTTAGAAGCACTGTTAATGCAGTTTGTAACGTATATATAAATGCTTGAATATATCTATTCTAAAATTGCCACAGCTCGCTCAATTTATTGAAGCAATGGAATATATCCATGGGCATATAACGTTTTTGTGTTTTTTTATTTGAACGTTTTCTCTACTTATACTAGAGGCTTTCGTCATTCTTTTTCAGGACATTGATAAACATGCAAATCTTCTTCCGTGGTGAATATTTGAAAATGCTACTAGAGGGCTCACAGCAATCGTAGAACCTTGAACTCAGTGCTTAATCATAGTGTCTGTCTATCAAATTAGATTTTGGCAACGATCTTTTTAAATGCTTCGAGGAACCACTGTCGTTTTAATTCAGAATAAACAAAAACGTTAAGAGGGTGGTGAAAAGGCCCTTCGGAAAAACAGTTTTTGTAGTATAGACAGTAAATGCATTAAAGGAATGCAAACACGAATCCTCAAAAAATGCATGTTAGTGTAAGGTTTTGTGTGAGGTGGTCAAGGTGGTTGTTGGAGGGGAGTGTTGTGTCGTTAAAATTTTGACTTAATAACAAGTGTATAATGCTAACCTAAACCACATTTATTTTGAAATTTATTTTGTTATTAAGTAAAAGTAACATAACTTTGATATGCAGTTGTAACCTTTTTATTTATTGATATAATTTATAGGACCAATGTTTAAAAAACACAATGTTTTAAACATCTGTGATACATTTACACTGGAATTAGGTATTTGTTTGTACAATCATCAAAGAAAGCGCCTCCCAAGTATATTTTGAGACTATTTCATTAAAAATAACCAAGTTCATAAGTATCAAACTAGAAATGCTTCATATTATAGTATCAACAAAACAAATACAATTTTTTCTGATCGTGCAATTCGCACAACAGGACCAATTTTATGGAATACTCTTGATGTAAATCAGTCAAAAACTTTTTAAATACTTATAAATCCAGCATCATTGCCAGTAATGATTTTTGTTGACTTTGATGCACACCTTCTCCTTTAATAAGTTCTTTGTTTGGTTTTTGTGTATGTTTGTATCCATGTTTGCATTGATTTTTTGTGTATTTGAAACCTTATTTTTCAGAGATGGTCCCTTCGGACCTTTTTGGCCTTTTGACCATTTCCACAATATCATTGTCATGTTCTAAATGTTTTCATTGTTTTTATACAATATATATGTATGATATTGTGAATAAAGTGATTTGATGTGATTGAGGTAGCTAACGAAATATGAACAACATCACAACTAATTCTATGTCATCATTATATTTAAAAATCAATCAGATATTTTAGAAAATTACCCTTTAGTAAAGGTCGTATTTTGAAGCTAATTTGCATTTTAAAGCGTTACAAATTGAAATGGCGATATGAAGTGTTTTAGTTCACAAATGTGACCCATCATATCGAAAGGTACCCTACATTCTTAAAAAGAAAGGATCAAATTGATCCGATAAAGTATCAAATATGAGCTTACCCTTTTCCGGATCAATTTTGATCCAAATTCTCCTCAAATTTGATACTTTTCGGATCAAAAAAGAGTGTGTTTGATCCGAAAAGGATCAAATTTGAGGAGAATTTGGATCAAAATTGATCCGGAAAAGGGTAAGCTCATATTTGATACTTTATCGGATCAATTTGATCCTTTCTTTTTAAGAGTGTAAGGGTCCCAAAATGAAAATTGATTTTTGGTCTCATCTGAAAGATTATATTTTTAAGCTTTAAAATGACACCTTGCCTTTAGTTATTGGATGTTCGATTGCAAAGTTACATCCAAATTGGTAAAAGGCATCAAGCTGATTCAGAAAACTATAGTTCTGAGAAAATCAAGTTTAAAATTTCTGTACTGGTAAAACTTGAATGGAGAAAGGATTTGTATCTTGTTTTTTAAAAAAATAATCTTATGTTTTGGATGCTGGAGCCTGATTAATATGATAGAGTACACTTCAAAAGTAACGTTCCTGATGAAATTAGAAATTCGACCTTGGAAGTGATTTTGGACTATGCTCAGCTTCAATGGCCCGTATCTCGTAATTTTCTATGCCGTTATTAAGGTACCTTTCGATAGGATGGGTCACAAATGTCTATTGTTTTATTGTTTTATGTCAACTTAGTTAAGTTTTTAATTTTTATAAAAGCATCAAATATTTTAAAGGTAAATTGTAAAAGAAAGAACAACATTTTGTCTCCTTATCACATTTTTCTACCAAAAATCAATTTTGACACAAAAATAGCCCGACTTTTTTGGAGCAAGTTTTTTTTTTCAAAAAAACTTATGGTGAACAGAACATCTCTGCCAAAAAGTGAAGATTTGTCATTTCTTTAACGACTTTTTCGTTAAGGTACCTAACTAAAGGCAAGAACAGGTATTATCAGAACCTGAAGGCTCACAGAAAACAACGTTTTCAAAGTTTGCAATATCCTGATATCCGTTGTGCACGCTAGTAGTAATAATTTTAAATCTAATAGTTAATGGAGAGGATTATTGCCCTAAAGCCACACTCAAATAGATAATGTTCATAATGGGTCAACAATACCTAACCTTGTTTTGTCTTGGTATTTTGAGCATATTTTTCTTCCTACATGTCTTTTTTTACAAAAAAAAAATGTACAAAAACATATTAGGTTACAGCAATTTCATACTATAATGGGTACTATGATTGTGTTTTTGTTGTTGTTGTTGTTGATTTTTGTTGGTGTGTAGACCATCATCAAGGTGGAAAAGTAGCATAATAAACTGGTGATATAATTAATTTCAAATCATGATTTATATTTGTAAGAAAAAAATACTGGACGTGTAACTTACTATTTGAATAATATGAAACTGAATGAAAAATATGGGATTTCTTTTGTTTCTAACCAATACGAATTGTGGACATATTGTGTTGTGAATACAATATGAGTTCACGTACAAAAAAGCATCTAATAAGTATCAATTTCTAATGAACACATATTAAAAACTTTTTGCCTTTTCAAATTGTATTAAATTATTCGACGTTTTGTTAACAAATAAAAGCTTTATAGATCTTTTTATACATCTGTTATTACGTCATGGCCAATGCTTGTCCTCCCAAAATTAAAAAAGCTGTTTGCATGTCAATTCCCCTTTACTCTACAATTTTGCACTTATCTTTTCAGTTGGAGACCGTCACCTGAGGGTTTCAGCCAACATAGTTACATGTTCTAATTACACGTATTTCTATTTGGTATATCTGTAATCTATATGAACAATAAAGTTGTTGTTATCATACAAGCATTTAAGGTTGCATTCACAAATGCCTACCTTTAAGGCAGAGAACCTAGTAACAGTTTAATGTACAACAAAAAGGGTTATCTAGGACACAATTTAAGAGATAGTCCAATGAGACACATATTAGAGGTTAGTTTGGATTTTTCAAACCCATAAAGTGTAGATAACGCATTTCAATTACACTTACGGTGTTATACATTTGTTACTTCAACACATTACAGTTCTTTAGGGATTATTAAAAATAGTATATCTATATATTTCAAGTAGTTTTTGTTTATTCACAAGTGTTTTCAGGTCGACGCTGTTCGCCCTACAAACATGCTCTTTTATATTGAGAGCCTAGTTAATTTGCAATTTTTTTCTTTCGGTGTATGTTTCAAAGGTGCTTTTTTGACCTCTACCGTCACACTTCAAATTTGAGCCTTTAAAACTACAGAAAGCTTATTGTTTCATAACCCCTGTATGTACTTGTTTAGAACACGATCAACTAATATACGACTTATATCGCAAATGTTTGAAGAGTTGCTCTTAGGACACACTTTGGCTTGTAATTTTTCTTTTTAGATATATATATTTCACTGCACGTCTAAACTTATTAACAAAATGGCTTGTAATATCTGGCTGAAACTATGCAATCACACTTTGAAAGTGTGTTTATACGAAATATTACTAATGAAAAAGTACAAGTGAGTTGACACCAAGAATCACTTAAAATCTGTTACACTATTGTGTGCTTTGAAAACAAACAAATAATAATTGCATTTATATTTTAGATGCAAGTTTCGTTTCATATTTTAGTTATTTAGAAATAGAAATAGAAAAAAAAAGTTATGATTATTTATTCAGTTATTTCGACACCTGCATTCTCTTAGGACACACTTTGGCTTGTAATTTTTCTTTTTAGATACACTGCACGTCTAAACTTATTCACAAAATGGCTTGTAATATCTGGCTGAAACTATGCAATCACACTTTGAAATTGTGTTTATACGGAATTTTAACCAAAATAGTACAAGTTAGTTGACACCAAGGATCACTTAAAATCACTTACACTATTGTATGCTTTGAAAAAGAACAAATAATAATTGCATTTATATTTTAGATACAAGTTTTGTCTCATATTTTAGTTATATAGAAGTGCAAATAGAAAAAAAAAATTATGATTATTTATTCAGTTATTTCGACACCTGCATTCTCAACACTTTATTTTCAGACACCTAAGTGTGATTCTAACACTTGCTGTACTGTATTTTAAACATTTACATTATCAAAGTGCTTATTGACATGAATATAGATTAAATAGTGTTGTATAAGAATACCCCGAGTACACGGAAATATATTTTAGGGACACCGGATCTCGAAACGTCAAGTAAAAAACACATTTGATGCTATTTTAAAAATTACGAGTTACACGAGTTTGAACAAACAACTCATATAATAGAAGTACAACTTATAAGTGGAATTAAGAAGGATTTTAAATATATAACACTTTTCAGAATGTTTGAAACCAAAGTACTTTTCATACACCAAGATACTTCTTTTGAATGAAAATCACTAGCAACTGAATAGTCTAGCATAGATTTACTGATTTGTTATTCCAAACCTGTGAGATAAAGAAATATGTAAATTCAGAGGTTTTTTGTTTGTTAGGAAATGTTTTTCTGAAAGGAAATTATTTGTCTTACTAATTGATATTTACTAATTTGTTTTATTTCAATTCATATGTGAAAATCAACGACTTGGCTGAATGATTTGGAATTTTTAGGTAAGTCAAATACATCAATATAACTTATTATTGCGATGAAAATCATTATTCAAAGTTATAACATTTAAATTAAAATCTTAATCACTTCGGATATCTACATGTTGAAAATTGGCGGCTCTCCCAGCATTCGTATCCGAACCTCCTCTCACCCTGATCCAATATTTATTAATGCAAGCCAGCGGGTAAACGCTGACTAGCAACGTTTTCTTGATCATAGTTAACTCAGACCTGTGACGTATTTTGACTTTTCTTGATTTTGTGGAATAGGATTTTGTGAGGTTTGGTGACGTAAGGGTTAACATTCGCTGACCTCGGTCAAAAGTTAATGTTGGAAAAGGAGTCAATAGCGCGATTGTTGGTCAACGGTTATGCATTCAATTTTTATTTTGATAAACGTTGAGTCCCCCTAATAACATATTGTAATCTGGCTGTTATATACTACACAGTTAAAAGATATGTTGTATCCATAAAAAATATGGGAGAATTTTGGGGTACCCTTTCACTCTTGAACTAGAAATTGGCTGTAAAATGTGTTTATTTAATAACCTAGGAATCCTTCTATCTACACATACTAAAATAAATACAGTTAATCAATCCATAGTGTTATTATAACATGATAAAACGTACCCTAGGTCTTGAAAATAAATATAAAAATTGAACATTTTCGAGAGAAGCAATAAATCTTCTTTGTTGAAAGTATAATGTCAGCTTTCATAGCAAAATATGCAACATTTTTATGACGTCATGATTACATGCTACACAGTCAATTAGGCTAATCTTGGTATTTATGGATAGAAGTGAAAAATTACATGTCATGTTACAGCATAAATATTATGGATTGTAAATGATTTTTAGTGTTTCTTGTATATAACAGGTAGATTGCATATTTAAGGCGAAAAAGTATATATTACAACCAAAAATATATTTTGAATATGTATCTACCGAGTGGTGTTTCTGCTAAAGCCGTATGCTTTACTTGAAGGTAGTCTATGACTTCATATTAAACAAATCTTACGACCCCATTCATCGGAATGTTTGTCAAATCATCTGGTGCTTAGGAAAATTTACACTTAAGTCAACATATATTTTAAAGATTATTACAAAAAATTAATATATCATTATAAAAAAATTATTAGTTGTGTGTTTAGGGGGCACATTTCCGGTATTTTCATTCTGAATAAAACTTATCTTTTGTAACACAATAAACGGGGAGGTATTATTTGAAACAATGCATAGATTCGGTCAATCTATCCATACATAATAATTTCATTACATTTGGACTAAGAATTACGTTATTCATAGCCCTGCACGTAAAGTTTGTATATTTTCCTAGTTCGATAATGAAGGTATTTCAACCTCGATCCACACTTTCATACATCAGAGCAAGTAAAACAATAATCTAGGCTATTCAATAATTCACAAGCTTGTCAAAAGCAGAGGCCAAAAGAAAATCGCTTTGACATGTTGTAGTCTGGAGGATTTTTATACTCGTCGTGCTTTTATTACATGTACACATTAAGGTAGGCCCATCAACACCTGTTCATGAGTTGACATATTCCTGATATCTAATTGAAGGGCACATAAAAATTGTTGGGTTTTTTTATTCTCAATATCTATAAAATAATACAATTCTGGCCTTGGAACCTAAACCGCAATTCTGTACAGACGTTGCCGCCTTTAACTAAAATAGTTATTGTTGTAAACGTGCACTTAAACCTCAACTCAAGAAGCAGGGCCCTGCAAGAAGTAAGCAATCAGCGAAATTGCCCAAGGCTAAGTAGATACAATCTCAAGTATTAGGGTTGCGCGTATTGAAAATATCTTGAGCTGTGTTGAAAAGCAACAACAACCTTTCCAGCTTTAAGTACCGATTGCATCAGATGTTTATGTCTGTCGTTTAAATTACACATGTACTGTCCCATTGGATTTGGGAAGATTACAAACACTCCAATTGCATCGACTCATCTTATCAAAACGATTAGAGAAACAATCTTAGTGTAAGCAAGAGTCTTTGTAGCTAAAGTGCTGTTATAATTTCAGAACAAGAAACACAAATTAGTTAATTTTTTAAAACATTAACGTTTTTCTTTAGTATTAAAAATACACCCAGTTATCTTATAAAATTTTCGTTTAAACAAATTAAATTTCAAAACAAGACACAAAAATTATTTAAGATTGAGATAAAGTATGAACTTTTTTCTTTAGTATAAGCAATATATGCAATTTGACGAAGGTAACATGTCGCTGGCACAAAGTCCCCAACAGCAATACGAGGTCCAGTGCACATAGTGAACTAAACCACTCAATCTATTTTTTAAAGTTATATACATCCTGTAACTAGGATAAGATCAAGCACAGTTGGCATATTTCTGTTTTTCTGGCCTTCGGATATGATATTGAGTCAAGCCCACCTGTTAAGTATGAAAATAAAATATGTCAGTGTTCTATATGCAATAAAATAAAATAACAACCGGATATATACATACAGTGTGTGCCAATGAAAATGCAAGATTTTGTGATTTTTCGTGAGAGAATAACGCTACTAGTAATATAATGAATATACAGATTTTGTTTTACACTATCTCATCTTCAACATGCTTTTTAGTTCGTGAAATTCAGAACTTAGGATAACTTATGTGAAGCCCTTTATAATAAGTATTATGGTGTAAGGTGCTGGTTAATAGTGTCAATATGACCTGTCTTGACCTTAATATGTAGGAAAAAACCAGAACTGTTGAAGGGCTGATATGGTCATCCCTTTACACCTTTTCATTTTTTTACATTTGTTTACTAATATGACTTTTAAAAGATTCGAGTGAAATATGGAATACATTCTTCATATATTAATGTAAAATCAAAACAAAATATGATCATATCTATTAATAGACTAGTACCTTTCACAGTAGCATTTGCACATTTAACGTGTATACCAAATCTGATAAAAAACATTCCATACCATAATATCCATTACAAACATGGTTGTAATGGGGTTTTTTTAATGGAAAACCATTAGTGTGTTGTATATTCAGTAAATATATGATATTTTATCTGGACCAGTTATGAGAGAAAATATAAAAGGTGGTTGTGATTTTCCGCTATAAGTATCTTGCATTACAATAATGTAGCGTTATTTAATAAAATGAAACATTTCGATTTCATCACTCTTTTGGATTAACTATACGGATTCATTTTAATACAAAATCCGAAATTTGTACTAAAAGTAAACTTGAACATTTTACTTGATGCTCATATCTTAACAATGGAAGGTTTTGAAAGAACTATGACTTTTTTTTGAACAAAATACTTGTTTTCATAGCACTTAATTGATAGATTAGTGTATAAAGATTTAAATAAATTCCAACTATTTTTCAAAATGTGAGAATATCGGGCCATTTTGGCGCATCACGTATGTACCAATAAAACCTATTGTGTCCTTCTAGGCCTAATCACTTGTAATTTATCTTGTTCAAAAACTATAAAACTCTCACTTTGAAATTTGTTTACAGAACATCCTAAAGACATAATTTCTCCACTTTAGAAACTAAACATTTTTGCAGGAGCGCAGAAAAAATAGACTAGTGAAATATGGAACACATTCTTTGGATTCCAATGCCGTTTAAAACAAAATAATTATGGTAATACATGTATATCTATTTTTATCCATATACATTGTATAGGCTAGCAGTTCTTCATTGGTACAATAAAGGAAAACAATTAAATCATTTAGCATTTATAAATCGTATCTGATGTAACCATTATATTCCCATTAAGAATGTGGTCATACTGTTTTGTTAAATGGAAACCCATTAGAGTATTTCTATATTCAGTAAAATCGAGACAACTATAAGTATAAAAAGGAGAAAAAAATAAAGGGGGTGGTGATTTTTTGATAACTTATATTGCTATAACGTAGCGTTATTTGATAAAATGAAATTAATCTGAAATCGAAAACATCATATTGATTTTACAACTCTCATAGTCTGTAATATAATGGATTTTTAAAGTATCAGAACATAGTTTTTAAAGGAAATTAATTGATTTGCATTTCCTTACTCCATGTTGCAAGAACTATGACTTGTTTTCAAAGCATCTGATCAGATTAGGCAGTGTTTGAATGTGTCAATCTAATCAACATTTGTTCCAAAACTTACGAATATTGTACCATTTTTCCTCATCACTTCTCTTCAACTTCATCTCATCGCTAGTTATTCATCTTGCTCAAATACGACAAAACTTTTATCTTTAAATTTGTCTGCAAAATTACCTAAAAACGTCATACCACCAAATAGTAAATTAAACATTTGTGCAGGGGCGTCGAAGGAAAAGATCCTGAAACTCGGTTTTTTGTTTTTGTTCACAGTTTATTTGCTACATTTTGGTTTAATATGTCACTCTGTTTGCTAAATATGTATACGTAGTTTGTGAGTGTTTTGTATTTCAAGCTTGTTGAAGTATATAAAAGGAATCATGGGATTAAGCCTTTGGATTTTGTGCATGAGATTAGAATTCCTGATTTATTTTCTCACGAAGTAAGGGCTAAGAGTTTAATTGTACAATTATTTCGGGAGTGGCCATCTTTCTCTTTCTCTTTTTCTTGCTCTCTTTTCTATTTTCGGCATCTTTTCAAAGATGCATTGGCCAGCATGCACAGATTAGCCATTTCTGGCTATCTAGGTTTTTATTTTTGTATGAGCTTGGAAGAGACCATGAAAGTTCATCATGGATCTAATGGCATGTGTCCGTCACGGACCAACCGAGGTATACAAACAAACAAATAATCATGATATGAAAGTTTTGTATGCAATATAGAGCAAATGTTTAAAAAGGCATAATTTACTTGTCTTAACACATTGTTATATGAAGAGGTGATTTGTAAAACTTGGAGACCATTTTTACATGAATTTTAGGCAGATTCTTACAGACTTCTAAGAATCTTCCTGGAAAAATATTATTGTTGAAAAAATCTCGCTAAATGGTTTATTCCACGAAAATGTTATTTTTCGAGCCAAATATAGTATTCTTATTACCATATTTGGGCATAATGTCCACATAACATATTTTTTGTTATTAAAAGTGCCCAGATGATCACATTTGGGATTTATAACGTACATCATAGCCTGATGAAGAGTTAAAAAAGAAATTTTGCAAAAAAAAAAATCAAAATTTGGAAGATAGGGATTCTTAAATTGAAATTTGAAGAGTTGTCCTGCAAAGCGACGATTTTCAACAATAAATAATAACCAATTTTAAAGGAAATATTTGGCGAAAAAACTACCTATAAAGATATATTCGTATATTTGACGAATTATACCAATTAAAACTTATCTATAAAGATATATTCGTACAGAATTACTTAAATCACTATGAGAAATTTTGCGAAACATTTTGATGTCCTAGCGGTTTTATTCCATTTTCTTTTTTAAAGTGTAAAATGGACGTAAGCCATATAAAAGTGGAGATTCATGCGTAACGTGGACGTAAGCTGTTTTGCAAGTTAACCCTTCTTATTCATGTATATATTGTAACGTGATAACTACTGACGTGATCTAAACTGTTCTTAAACTATACCACACTACACTACACTACACCGCATCGCAACGTACCGCAACGCACCGTTACACTACACTATCATATTTAAACTTTAATATGTAAACCTAACACATCTTTTTTTACAAACTCTTTGATATACTTTTCAGTCGTAGTCTTTATAAAGGCATGCATGCAGATTAATGTGTTTACTTCAATCACTGCAAAGAGGAGTACTTAAAAAAAATAATGAAAGACATACTTTGACTTGATTTGGATTAACATTTACACAGAAAAGCTTTTTATCTCAGAGGAGAAACATGGAATATTGTTAATGACGTATTTGAAAAATTTATCAGTCATGACATTAAAGTTGTCCTCTGGTTAAAGAAATATACTACACACTTCAGTGTTAAATAATCAAATTAGAGGAATTCAGTTAGGGAATTACACGAGTTTATCTAATTATGTATAATTCGATTTCATGATAATGTGAACGCACTTTGGTTTAAAACTCGATTGTTGTACAACCAATTAACTTAAACGCTTATTTTTCCCCATTGGCCTCTTAGCTGCTTTCTTTTTCTTAAACAAAATTAGGAAAGAATAACCCTATATATTTTAGGTTTGCTTTAATTTACCATTAATGCAGCTTTTAACATATACATGAATGCTAGAATATGTTCATCAATTGTCAAAGCTTCCGTAGCTATTCAATTGGACTATTACGTCATTATGTGTTCTGTTCAAACCATTTCCTTTCAACATTTCTTCTTAGGACACTGACTATAGGTTAATAAATGCGCATTTCATACGCGAGTGAAATGAGACAAAATCAATGCACGCGCGGTCAATTTTGATGCGTCCAAATCACGAGGCCCGTAGGGGCCGAGTGCATTGGACATCAATCACAATTTACCACAAGTGCATTGATTTTGTCTCATTTTACGAGCATTATGGAATGCAAATTTATTAATCTAATTCATACACGACAGAAAAATAATATTGTATCTTTTGTGTAATAAGACCTTTAATATGACTATCAAAATCCATAACTTCTCTAAACTAAATAAATAATCACCTGATAAAAACAATGAAACATTCATACGCACTAATGCGCAGTGCATTGTGAAAATCCACTGCACTCCGCGTACTTTGTATTCTTGCGTCCTGATTGGTTAGGTGACACGCGCAGCACAAGCGGAGTGTATGAATAAGAATTTAGAACTTGATAAGTGAATTCTTGAAAACAATACTAAAGAACTCCATTAATTGTAGATCCTTGAACTCGATCATAATGTGTGTTAATTTATATTTTGACAACGATCTATTCCAGATGCTCTCAATATTCACTTGATTTATTGCAGAACAACTTAAACGGACAAGTTGACTGTAATAAAAAAAAAACCTGTTGAAAATAGGTTAGCAGACGGTGAATGTGTGAAAAGAATTTTAAAATTGAAGTCTAGAGCATTTTACAAAAGGGATATAATACACTTTTGTGATGTAACAAATGAATTTGTAAGGAAACAGCAGTAATACGATCTTCTAAAGATAACCTGATATGCGCATGTTTTATCACTCACATTACGCTGTTAATTAATTTTAATAATGAAAAAACAGTGAACGTCAGTTACAATACGTAGTTCGAATGTCACACGCCGTTAATGTGAAATTGCATCCCCTGCAGACAAGAAATATGATATTCAAGATGATTGTTTTAACTTGTATCATATTAGTGCTATGTTTAAGGCTACATTACTTTCACTGTTCAGATCAAAATGAGAATCAGAATTTTTGTTTAACTATGAAAAGAAAAAATGATGTCCACTCATTTGTAAGGAATGGAACCATGGCTTCTGGCGCGAGTTAGTCATGCAATACGAAGCAAGCGAAGTTCCGCTTGGTCTGTTTGGGGATCTTCCGAAAGCTGACCGACTTTGATCTGACATAGTCTTATATTAGTTATTAGTTATATTATTTTTTATTTGATCATAAGGCTATGAAATCATTTTTTAAAATATGATAACATGAAAGTGGGGTTTCCAGTACAAATTGGTGTTATAACTAATAATTCATCTCGCCTTTTCAATATAATTATTCAGGCTTTTCGTATTTTTCGCGCGAAAAATTATTAGAACTTTCGTATCACATATCGCCCAAGCTTAGATTCTTGTTTAAACAACTTTTAAACTCCAACTCACGCTTCTTCAGTTACACGCGACATGTGTCCACTATTCAGAAAGACTCGGTTGGAGATTAAAATTGAAATGACAAAGATAGATTTAAATACCGTAACACAGACTATCCTTAAAAGCTCGTATATTTCTTAAAATAATATTGTGTGCTACCTACATATAACAATAATTGACAGAATTTGAACCTAAATTTGCTATTCAAAATCTGTGAAATCCAAAAATTGGCAGTAAAGATGACATTCCTCTCTTTCTCTCTCTCTCTTTCTCGCTCCCCCGCTCGCTCGTAAAAAGGACAGTAGCCTTAACATTACGTTTAACGGTCAAAATGTGTTGCAAAGAATTGATATGATACTTGTGAGTTTAATGTTTTAAGACTAAAATGTTGGCATTTCATGAAATTTTAGTCTCTATACAGACTCCCACAAGTTCAAGAAATTGGCTAATTCTTGTGCTTTAATAATGGGTATTTTTGTTAATATTTTTGTCGTTTAATCATGGAAATAAAGTATTCCTATATTTAAAATTGAAGTTAATCTCAAAACTGAAAAGGTCTTATGAAATAATATTGAGAAGAATCATGCATTACATATTCGTGAGACTGATGCTTTAATAAACGTGATCTACACCTGAATCCAGTTATCTTTTGAAAAAATGTTGCACATCTTAAATTCAATCAAGGAAAAGTGGAACACAACGTAATACAGTCAAAACAGATGCTTGTGTTTACATCAAAAATATTCCGACTTGCGACCTTTTCCTCTGAGGCTTATGTAATATCCACTGATGACGGCTAGGACATTCTATACTGATCACAGACGGCCATTGATACTAAACAGAAATTACTGTTGGCCGCCATTTAATCGTAACATCAGCTTATCATAATATCAAACCGGACATGTGACAATGAAAACTGAGAGTACAATTACTATGGGCACTTACTAACGAAGGCTGTTAGAAGCTTCTAACATTTATGAAATAAAACAATTTCCATTTTATGTAAAAAAAGCTGGTATAATTTACGTAAATGTCAAAAAAAAAAAAAAAAAAACTAACAGCAAACTCAATTTACTCGGGTTTATCATACCATTAGCTATGCTTGCTCAAGACCGCGTTTAAATCCACCGTGTCTGTAAAATAATGGTTTTAGATATAATATTCATACTTGAAATGTTATTGACATTATCATTCGGTTACAACATAAACTATTAGCAAGTTGATAGATAACAAACCTTTTTTTTTACTTTGTTTGCTATAACGGATGTATGTAGTTGCTCCATTATGTTAAGAGGGGCTTTTCAAAACGTTGTTTGACTTATTTTGTATAAAAGAACATTAGAATAAAAAATGTAAAATAAACTTCAACCATAAAGGGCATAAACTAAATAAATAAAATAAATCGTTCCGTTTAATTTGCTGTCACATTTTTGCGACAAGTTTCCAAGAAATAAAATTCAATCAACTCAACCTTTTAGATTAAGCATGCACAGGAGACATGGTGATGTTTTGTTCACCGTGAAATTCTGTAATTGTAAACGTTTCATGATTAAGTATAGCGCCTTGGGGTATGGCTACCTGTTACTTTATTATCACGCATCTAAAATTAACTTCATCTCAATTCCTTAAATTACAGCATGATAAAACAGTATAACATTTCAGATGCTGATATTCAAGGTATGCTGTGCATACATATTTGCCATATCAAAAATGTTAGCTTACATTTTTACAAACTTGATAAAGTAAAATTAAAATGTTAATACCTCGAATCTTCGATTCCACAAAAATATTACTGGACTTATTTTCTAAGTAAATTTTATTCAATTTTGATGCATGTTACCAAAATGAATTATATAGATGCCATGCTGGACAATTAGTCTAATTTTACTAAACTTAACTTGGTTCTGTATATAAAAACTTTCTTGAACAAAGAATTAATTGCTTATTGGGGCTCTCCACACGGGCAAATCAATCTGTACTTCGCACATCCAGATGCATCTAGATTAAACTGGACTTCAGCAAACGTCAATACGCGTAACGATAATACAGTCAGATTGACGCGCGTGTGAACACAATCTGCACTTCGGAAATGTACATTCATCTGGAGTCTATCTGGATGCATCTAGATTTGATGCTCCCGTGTGGAGAGCCCCATTGTCTCGTAGAAACCCATACGAAACTCAAGGAGCTGATCCGTGCTGCGATGGCTTATTTGTGGGATAAAGGTTAATCGCCCCTAGTGGTTGCCGCAAGACATGAAACAATGCTTAGCATAGTATGGAGCTAACTTGTGATAAGCGAACACTGTAAAATGACAAAATTGGAAGGGATAGCGTGCTATAAATCCCCTGTATTTGTTTTTATTTGATTTACTTATTTCCTATTATATGCATGTGGCCAGAGTATAAGTGTATTGTTAACCATAACGATGTCAACGTATCTGAGGTCATTTTAGAACGACCCGTTCACAAGATAGATAAAATACTTGTTTCCCTAAATTACATTCTTCAAGGCAAAATGCGTAATGTCTGTTTAATAGTTATAACAGTGTTTATTTCATCCACGGAATTCCAGATGATTCTTTTTACCTAGGCACTGATAGCAGATAACAGTTGCGTAAAGAAACCTTTCAACCACATGGTACTTATTCACTTGAAATTCAAGAATTCAAAATGCATTTATGAACTTCACATCTTAATTTAGAAAATGCAAACTAACTGCCAAAAATGGTGAAATTGCGTTTGTACATAATTTTGTATAATTATACTGAGCCAACACAAAAATAAGTTACATGATACTTTGGTTATTTTCCAAGATAAAAGTATGTGTGTGTGTAAAACTCGAAATTGTTTGAGAAAGTCAAGACCACGCTTTTAAAAAATCTTCTCAATTTTAAACTGTCCAAAAACTGAACACGCCATTGAAATTACATATAAATTCTCGCGCCCATGACAACCCACATGCCTGGTCAGACATGTAGAAAAAGCCTTATTTGAATAACAATGCGTACTAATACCATAATGATCATGTACACTCAAAGTTGACTGGGTATGATGGTGTGCTATATCTTGTATAATTTCAATGGCGTGTTAAGTTTTAGGATTTAGGACAGTTTTAAACTGAGATGATTTTTTAAAAGCGTGGTCTTGACTTTCTCAAACAATTTCGAGTCTTACGCACACAGACTTTTATTTCTGAGTCGAAAAATAATCAAATTATCATGTAATGCAAATTATTTTTGTGTGGGCATGGTTTATTCAGAACTATATAACGGCAGAGGTTTGTCATTCTTGGCTTCAAAAATGAAGTTAAATTTGCATTTCTCTAATAAAAATGTGTTTTATAATTGCAGTGGGCTTTCCACCACAAAACCTTATGATTATTTTGTCCAATTTTGTTGAGGATCTGTAGATTTCGGGACTTTTATGAGCCTTCGTGTCAGTCGAATCATGGAATTAGGAGATAAGACGAATCGACACTTCCACTTTTGCTTGTTCAACAATCCAATGCAGCTGTAGGTGACCTCTTTATTGACTGAACAACGCGCCGGCAACCCGTTACAGCTGCCACGGCTACCCTCCTCTGTAAATGGGAAGCTATATTGTGGTGTGGCGCCATATAAGGGCATGCATGCACCGATGCACCTGCATGGGTAGCGCGCTCATCGGGCTCAGTTTTTAGTGACGATGCTTCATTCAAACATCAGTTTTGCTTGACTCTCCACAGTGTTATTAGGCAGTGCCTGTAGAAAGAATATTGCGGAAAATATGTTCAACTTCCTAAGACCACATTTTTGCAAATTGTGTGAATTGTCATTCGCACATTTTCAACGCTTCAGAGACCATAACATACGTCATAAAAGATTATCACACTTTCATCAGACATGTAAGCTTACCAAAACTGTCGGACGACATGGAAAAACTCGATGTAAATACTACTACAAATCATCAAAGACCGATAAAAACCCGGAAGAAAGGAGTAAACGTGACGAGAGAACACGTACTAAACAGAAACTATATAAATGCAAGTATTGCGACCATTATTTCTCCTGGGCCAGCAACAGGACAACACATGAGAGAACGCATACTAAAGAGAAACCATATAAATGTAATTATTGTGACAAATGTTTTGGAGATTGGAGTAACAGGATAAGTCACGAGAGAACACATACCAAAGAGAAACCCTATCAATGTAATCATTGCGACAAATGTTTCTCCCGGATATGTGACAGGAAACGTCACGAAAGGTCACATACAAAAGAGAAACCTTACCAATGTTATTATTGTGACAAATGTTTCTCAACGTCAGATCACAAGAAACGTCATGAAAGGACACATACAAAAGAGAAACCATACCAATGTAATTATTGTGACAAATGTTTCTCAACGTCGGACCACAAGAAAAGTCATGAGAGGATACATATGCCCACTAAAGAGGAACCATATCAATGTAATTATTGCAATAGACGTTTTGGAGCTTTGAGTAACAGGATAGGTCACGAGAGGACACATACTATAGAGAAACCCTATCAATGTAAATATTGCAATAGACGTTTTGTAGCGTTGTGTGACAGGATAAGTCACGAGAGAACACACACTATTGAGAAACCCTATCAATGTAATTATTGCGACAAATGTTTCTCACAGAATCAAAATAGGAAACGTCACGAAAGGACTCATACTAAAGAGAAACCTTATAAATGTAATTATTGTGACAAATGTTTCTCACAATCATTCCACAAGATACGTCATGAGAGGACACATACTAAAGTGAAACCATATCAATGTAATTATTGTGACAAACGTTTCTCGCAGACTGGTGCCAGGATAATTCACGAGAGAACACATACTAAAGAGAAACCCTATCAATGTGAATATTGTGACAAACGTTTCTCTGACTCTAGTGGCAGAAAACGGCACGAGAGGACACATACTAAAGAGAAACCATATTAACACATAAGTGGTCAGTTTTTGCGCGTCGAACTGTACCATGTGCTTCACATGGTGGTAAAAAATTTCAAATCGACCTACCCCTTCCCATGGTAATAAGCATTTTTAATGGCACTCTTCAAATTTGTTTTGCCCATGCATAAAATCGTGATTGAACAGCATTTTTCAAATGTTATTTCAGGAATGTACTTGTACTTACATACTGCCAAATTTTGTACTATTTAGAAGTGAATTTGTAAATTTTTTTGCGGGAAATTTTTGACGTGATAAAACAATTTAACAATTTGTTTTCTTTATTTTCGATCATTTGAAGTTCTTAATCTGTGACCAGAGTTTTAACATAAAATTCCTTCTCGAAAGCGCTGTTTTGTGTCATGTGGACCCCCCCCCCCCACTAGTGGGCATGTGGCAAATTTTGACCTTCGACCTTTTCCTGTCAGGCTTATGTAATATTCACGATGACGGCTAAGACATTCTAAACTGATCACAGATGGCCATTGATACTAGACAGAAAATTACTGTTGGCCGCCATTTAATCGTAACATCAGCTTATCATATTAAATACTGTAACATCAAACTGGACATGTTACAATGGGAACTGAGAGTACAATTACTATGGGAACTTACTAACGAAGGCTGTTAGAAGCTTTTAACATTTATGAAATAAAACAATTTCTATTTTATGTAAAAAAAGCTGGTATGATTTACGTAATTTCAAAAAAAAAAACTCACTGTAAACTAAATTTACTCGGGTTTATTATACCATTAGCTATGCTTGCTCAAGACCTCGTTTAAATCCATCGTTTCTGTAAAATAATGGTTTTTGATATAATATTCATACTTGAAATATTATTGACATTATCATTCGGTTACAACATAAACTATTAGCAAGTTGATAGATTACAAACCTTTTTTTACTTTATTTGCTATAACGGATGTGTGTAGTTGCTCCATTATGTTAAAAGGGGCTTTTCAAAACATTGTTTGACTTATTATGTATAAAAGAACATTAGAATAAAAAATGTAAAATAAACTTCAACCATAAAGGGCATAAACAAAATAAATCGTTCCGTTTAATTTGCTGTCATATTTTTGCAACAAAGTTTCCAAAAAATAAAATTCAATCAACTCAACTTTTTAGATTAAGCATGCACAGGAGACATGGTGATGTTCACGATGAAATTCTGTAATTGTAAACGCTTCATGATTAAGTATGGCGCCTTTGGGTATGGCTACCTGTTACTTTAGTATCACGCATCTAAAATTAACTTCATCTCAATTCCTGAAATTACAGCATGATAAAACAGTATAACATTTCAGATGCTGATATTCAAGGTATGCTGTGCATACATATTTGCCATATCGAAAATGTTAGCTTACATTTTTACAAACTTGATATTAAGTACAATTAAAATTTTAATACCTCGAATCTTCGATTCCACAAAAATATTACAAAACTTATTTTTTAAGTAAATTTTATTCAATTTCGATGCATGTTAACAAAATGAATTATATAGATGCCATGCTGGACAATTAGTTCAATTTTACTAAACTTAACTTGGTTCTGTATATAAAAACTCTCTTGAACAAATAATTAATTGCTTATTGTCTCGTAGAAACCCATATGAAACTCAAGGAGCTGATCCGTGCTGCGATAGTTTATTTGTGGGATAGATAAAGGTTAATCGTCCCTAGTGGTTGCCGCAAGACATGAAACAATGTTTTAAGTATGGAGCTAACTTGTGATAAGCGAACACTGTAAAATGACAAAATTGGAAGGGATAGCGTGCTATTAATCCCCAGTATTTGTTTTTATTTGATTTATTTATTTCTTATTATATGTATAGGGCCAGAGTTTAAGTGTATTGTTAACCATAGCAATTTCAACGTACCCCCATTCACAAGATAGATAAAATACTTGTTTCCCTAAATTACATTCTTCAAGGCAGAATGCATAATGTCTGTGTTTATTTCATCCACGGAATTCCATATATTTTTTTTACCTAGGCACTGATAGCAGATAACAGTTGCGTAAAGAAATCTTTTAAAAACATGGTACTTATTCACTTGAAATTTAAGAACCTAAAATGCATTTATGAACTTGAATTTAGAAAATGCCAACTTACTGCCATAATTGTCAATTCTTAATAAATCAACTGAGTACAAGCTGTTATGAAGTCTCTAGCCAGATTTCCACAGCATAACTTATTATCGATCATTCAATTTTGTTAAAGATAAAATACAATTATTCTTGAAGAATTATTTCCCTTTTTACTTTGAATCAATTTATTACACATAATAAAAAAGATATAAACTATATAAATCTTATTATATGATTCTGATATTACATTATGGGCAATCGACATGCTAAAGTTAATTAAGTTGTTTGTCAAAAACAATTCCCCATGGCGTTTTAGACTGCTTCCCTGAGTTGTACACCTATTTCTTCAGAGAATCCTATTCAGAGACCTGTCAAAACCGGAGGGCTTCAGCTAAGACAGTTTCTTGTTTCAATGACACGTATCTATTGGGTATACAAAGTCTTAATGTACAATAAAAAGTGTTGTTATTCGGCGGTGTTATCATATAAGCATTCAAGATGTATTCATAAATGCATACCTTAAAGGCAAAAACCCAGTAAGAGTATAATCTAAATCAGAAAGGGTTATCTAGGACTCATTTCAATAGTTATTCCATTGAGACATATGTTAGTCGCGTGGCTGTAGATTCGCTAAGTCCTTAAAATGTAGATCACGTATTTCAATTGCACTTACGGTTTTTAAAGTTGTTACTTTAAAACATAACAGTTCTTAAGGGGTTCTTACCGATAAGATGTCCATATATTATAAGAACGTTTGTTTATTCACAAGTGTTTCCAGGTCGACGAAACAGATTGTGCGCCCTACAAACGTTTTTATTATTATTATTTAAGAGCTGAATCCTTTGAATTTAATTCTGTAGGCGTGTTTTAACCCTCGTCTTCCTAAGGGGGGCATGGTTACCACCCTAACGGATTATCGCCGATTGCACCAAAACGCAAAACAAAGCGGCCCTAAGCATTTAGTTAATTGATTTTACTTTGAAAGGGAAAAAAATCGGGGGTACCACCTAAGGTGGGGTTATGGTAGGCCGTCAAATTCGGCGGGTAGGAGGTGAGTGGTTGCCACCTCTTTTTTCGCCATTTTGAAAAATATCTGCATGCTATGGACTTGAAACTTACACGACATGTTAGATTTGTTGATTCCTTCATTTATTAGCAAAAAAACTCGACGAAAATTTGACATTTAGAACTTTTATAGCGATTTTTTTTGAAAAGTGGCCATTTTTGCTAAAGTTGATTTCTTCGGTCCGGTAATACTTTGTGACGTCATAACTACGTAACGCCTCGACCGATTTTCATGATCTTGGTATCAATGAAAAGAAGAGACCCTACCCTATACTATAGTACCAAACAATATAACTTCTAGGGTTCCACTTTTAAAATCACATGGGGGTTACCCACCACTCAGGAAGACGAGTTACAAAAAAAAGGCTTAGGAAGACGAGGGTTAAAACTGTTGTTTTTAGCTTTTATAAGGTTGACTTCGATTTTTTTTATTCTGGTATTTTTAATTAAACAGGAAAGGAAAATTATATTAAAAATCAAATAAGTTAAAGAAACCAAAATCGATTAAAGAATACTAAGTTATATATAACATGAGTTTGAACAATTGTGTGACTTACATCGTGTTACCGAGCGAGATTTAAAAAAAATTTTGAATATGGGTCGCTCTAAAATTAAAACCAAAGTATCTGAAAACTATAGATCGGGTTCATTTCTGTGGTAAAATAGTCACATATAATGTTCACTAAGCTGTGAAATGACACCCAACACAGTTATAGCACACCAGATCGTATATAAATGTGTGAACTTTCGTTGGTGCTATAACTGTTTGTGGCTATTTTACCACAGAGCACAAAGAGGACACTGTTAGTAGTTCACACATCTGTATACGATCGGCGTGCTATAACTATGAAGGGTGTCATTTTACATCTTAATGTAGATTATTAGTGTCTACTTTATAAGAGAAAGGATCCCATTTGTAGTACATACATTTATATACGGTTTGGTGTGCTACAACCGTGTTGGGAGTAATTTCACATCTTAATGAACATTATTTTTGACTATTTTATCACACTGTGGAATCAGTTCATGGTTTGAATTTATCAACACTGACTCATATCAGAGCAATAAAAACTGTTACAACTCGGGTATCAAAGACTCGCGTCCAGAAAAATATAACTTTCAAAAGTCAAATTAGAGTTCCTACAGCTTAGACCTTTTAACTTTGAATTTGATAATGTATTTCGTAAAGGAATATATTGCAGTATTGGACTGATACTGTATTTATGTTCCCGGTTTATTCTAAAAATATTTACTAACAGCTGATATTGCTGGTCTTTTAACGAGTCTGTTTACGATATATCGTGCAAATACCAGATTCCTCTAGTCATGTTTTCAAACATATATTGTCAAAGGAACCACGTAAATTCAATTAACACTTAAGTGGTCAAGGGGGGGGGTTCCATATGGACCCAACATTTGGTTTTTGCGCGTCAGTTGACATAGTTGACTCTGGGTGTGGAATGACTTGTAAATCTGAATTTACAGCATTAGGATGTGGTGTTCTCTGCACCATCCTATCTGAGCCTATACTTTCTTGTAATACTTCTGCTTTCCAGTGCCAGCATCGTAAGTGAATACCTTAGTTCGTCTGTCGTGGTATTTCCCGCTCTTGTATTGTTAAGGGTCGGTTTTTGAAAATATCTAAAATTTAAAGTATATACCAAATTTCCTGACGAGAGCAACATAAAATTATTTTGTTTCACATCTTAAGCAATTGCAACTCTACTTAAAAGATGTAACATTGTAGATAATGCTAATGATAGCCTTAACAGGCCTCCTGTTTTATAAAGTTCCTTCAATATGCAATTAAAATTGATCAACAAATGAATTAGTTTCACATTTTAATAAATGTTATTCTTTACTTCCAAAATGTTTTTTGTAGTAACTACAACTACCGTATTCTAGTAATATGTATAACTGATAACTCAATCCACACTTCCACACATAGATTCAGTCAGGGCAACCAAAATGTAATTTAAAATCTTCTAACTAGACTATTCAGTAATTCACCAACTCGTCAAACCCAAGGCCAGAAGAAGATCGCTTGACATGTCTAAATCTGTAGAAGCTTCAGGCTGTCGCTTTATTATTATAGCCTTTTACCAGGCCTATAATATCTATTCGCCAGTTGGCATACGCCTGACATTTAATCGAAGGCCACATCACTAGTTTTCTTTTTCAATGCATATTATATACAGTTTGGCATTTGAGTAAGCAAACTATTACGTTTAAACTTTTTTATTTTTCCAATTGCTTTTTTTTTTGTCCACGCCTATATTGACTGTTTGTAATAATATAGTTATAGTTATCATGCAAACTAAGCTCAGAAATTAAGCAATTAGTCATTGCTTAAGGCTAAATGGATACAATCTCAAGTTTGGGGCGCACCACTAGATTTCCAAGGGGGAGCAGGAAGTCGGGAACGTTTAGTTTAATTTTAACTTTTATGAAATAGGGCCCTTATCTCAATATAATATATCAAAAGATAGTCAAAGGAGAATAATTAATATCAATCAACAACACACTAACTAGATTAAAAAGTAATAATTGTTAGTCACGATTACCAGTCATTAAGAACAGCACACAAAAAACGTTCTTTTTTGGTAAGTGAGTAATAACACGCTTTTCTTTAAAAATCTAAACCTATTTGTTTTACTGAGGTTCATTAAGTGAAAAAAATGATATAGTCAATATTTTACCAAAATAAAACGTTACATTTAACCATAAATTGGCAACATTTTTCAGGTACTATTAATTTCGTAGCCAAATGCGATTTGCCGAGCTGGGTCTTGTCACAAAACCTGTTATGTTTGTTATTCACGCTATGTGATTCTATCATTGTGCATATATCTGTCAGAATATTGTATATACTACCATAAGATATATACATGAACATACGTTCTAAAATATAATACACAGCCTATAGTAAATTATTAAGAAAGTCTATCTGAGTCGAATCAATAACGTAAAGGGAAATGTTGAGCAAAGTGAGTTTTCATTCTTGAATAACATGTTTTACCTAAACATCATGAAAGAAAGCAAGTTGTCTGTTATTATGACCTGTAATTGTTTGTTATTATTTATTATGACCTGTAATTATTATTGTTCTCTTCATGTGCATAAGCAATTATCAGTGTGAATTTTAGGATATGTGTTTAGGACATTTGTTTTCACACTGTTCATTAATAATCAGGACCAATAGTGGCATAGTGTAATAATAGGCTATGTAGCGTCCTAGTAGCTGAAAGTCCCACCTGCTATACAATCCTGCAGTACACACTTGTACATGTTAAATCAATAAATAATTGAATATGACTTATTCTGTGTAGTTTTAATTAGAGCAGACTTCTGGATTAAGACGAGTTTCACAGGGACTCTCAGTCTTATTACACCGGTGTAGTAGATTTGTAGCCCCACGTTCTTATTGTCAGGGTTGTACAGTAAAATATAGCCTAACACCTCTCACGCAATATAAGTTTCACGCTTTATTCTGTTATTGTCTAAGGAATAGAGGTGGTCAATGTATTCTCACGCTAAAGCTGAGCGAAAAGCCTTTTTCAGTCCAGTGTATTTTTGGCCCATTTCAAAAAAATGTATATAATTTTTAGTATTTTCAAACTATATAGTAAAAATATGAAATCCTTAAAATTTCCCGATTATTATTAAAAACAGAAGTAATTAAAAAAAAATAATTGAAAATCTCATAGCTCAAGTTTTTGACAAATACGAAATCAGTGGCGACACATTTGTCGATCAGACTTACGCCCGGGAATTTATAACACAGTATGGGAATTTTCACTCTGTCAATAAAAAGGATTACCACTCATCTGCATCGATCTTGCCTAATGTTACTTGTTGTTATTGATTAATACAATTCCGTGATAGGGCTTCATTTTCTAAGTGGAGAGGGTTTTGCAGTTCAACAACACAGGTTAATGCTAGGCGAAATCTCACGGAAATTCAAAAGCGTGGAGAAATTAATTTAATAAGGTTTTAGAGTATAGCATACACAATGCCATTAAATCAGATGTTATTTTAAAGAAGAC